>NW_021025148.1:179898-192081 GCF_004153795.1 Camellia sinensis | reverse complement strand
TTAAAGATTGATAAGTATATGTTTTAAAGTTTGGTAAGCATATGTTTTAAAGATTGATAAGTATATGTTTTAAAGTTTGGTAAGCATATGTTTAATATGTGTTTTGAAGCTTAGAGGGTCCAGACAAAATTCGGACATGTGCTCAAGTAGACAAATTGGTCTGTACAGAATTTCCAGACCCAAAAGATGATCCTATGATTTTTGAAACTATCAAATGTTGTATGGTACATGGACCATGTGGTGCTCGAAATCCGCAAGCACCATGTATGCAAAATGGTAGATGCACTAAAAGATACCGTCGAGCTTTCACAGAAACAACAACTATGGATCAAGATGGATACCCTATCTATCGTCGTCGCAATAATGGTCAAGTACATACTGTGAGAGGGCAAGAAGTTGATAATAGGGATGTCGTACCATACAATGCATATCTTTCAAAACTTTTCAATTGTCATATAAATGTGGAAGTTTGTGCCGAAATGAGATGTGTCAAGTATATACATAAGTACATTTATAAGGGTTATGATCGTACAACGATGGTGTTTGGAATGATAAATGAGATTCAACAATATCTCGATACAAGGTATATTAGACCTCCAGAAGCTGCTTGGCGAATATTTGGTCATCCTTTGCATGCAGAGATGCCAACAGTTGTACGATTGGCACTTCATTTACCTGGAATGCATCGTGTTGTTTTTAACCCAGAAAAGTCATTACAAACGATTCAATCTAGAGTTGGTCAACAAATGTCAACTCTTACTGGCTTCTTTGCATATTGTGCTGCCAGTGAAGATGAATGTCCATTCACTTATCAAGAATTTCCACAACATTTTGTTTGGCTCTAGTCAGAAAAGAGATGGAAATCAAGAGAAAAGGGGATATGCAATTGGTAGAATGTACTTTGCTAGCCCTAATTGTGGTGAAAGATTTTATCTACGTTTGTTACTAACCGTTGTCAAAGGACCAAAGTCGTTTCAGTCTTTACGCACGATCGATAATGTTGTGCATGATACATTTAAATTAGCATGTGTTGCAAGGGGGCTTTTAGAAGATGATGAAGAATGGATACAATGCTTGAAAGAGGCTGCAGTCATAAAAACTGGATATCAATTGAGGAGATTGTTTAGTATTATTCTCACCCAGTACTCTCCACTAAATCCATGTGCATTATGGAATCAATTTTCAACGCATATATGTGATGATCTTGCACATAAGATTTGTACATTGTTTGTCATTTCTAAACCAGCTGTGGCTCAAATTGAAGATTATGGTCTCTGTCTTTTGAATTAAATGCTTCATGAATCAGGCAAAAGTTTAATTGACTTCCCACCCATGCCACAACCTACTGCAAATTGGAGTGCAGTAGTTGGTAATCGATTGATAGTTGAACATTAACAACTGCAAAGTGAGGCACAACATGCAGATCCACAAATTACTATTGATTGTCTCAATAATGGACAGCGGAATGCTTATAATGCAATCACTTCTTCAATTTTTCAAAATAAAGGAACTGTTTTCTTTCTGAATGGGGGTGCAGGAACAGGGAAAACATTTCTATACAATACGATTGCATTAAAATGTCGTAGCCTTGGGCATATCGTTGTTACTGTGACTTCGTCTGGAATTGCATCACTGTTACTGGTAGGAGGTCGCACTGCACATTCAACATTTTCCATTTTGTTAGATGTCTTGGAAAATTCACTTTGTGGGTTTAGCAAACAATCATTACAAGCTGAGTTATTTAGAGAAACAAAACTCATAATTTGGGATGAAGTTCCTATGTAACATAGACATTGTGTTGAGGCGGTTGATCGTACATTGGGGGATATTTGTGATAGTGAAAAGCCATTTGGGGGTATTACTGTTATTCTTGGAGGAGACTTTCGACAAATCTTACCAGTTATACCCAAAGGAGTTCGTGAGCAAATTGTGAATGCATCATTAAGACATTCTGTTCTATGGAAGCATATATATTTTTTGACTTTGGATTTTAATATGCGCTTGAATCATGAAGGCCATGAAAATGCTAATTTTGCAAATTTCTTGATGGAGGTAACACTACTTTAACCTGTATTATATAGATTATTTTAAATTAATAAATTGTGTTTACACTTACTTTTTATTGATTTCACTTTTTTTTAGATTGGGACCAATCCTCAAGAAATCATTAACCTTCCATCAACAATACGCAAATGTCAAGATTTGAATGAATTACTCTCTACAGTTTATCCACAATTGAATATGATAGAGACGTCAACCCCAACATTTTTAACTGAACGCACAATTCTATCTGCGCGTAACGATGATGTCAGTGACATTAATACTACTGCGTTGAATATCTTTCCAGGGAGATTATATACTTATCTTGCAGCAGATAAAATTTCTGAAGATAATGAAATTGATCCTACCATTACAAATAGATATCCTAATGAATATTTAAATTCATTGGATCCTCATGGGTTGCCAATTTTTAAGTTAGAGTTGAAAGTGGGTTGTCCCATAATATTATTAAGAAACATTGCACCGAAAGATGGACTATGTAATGGTACAACATTAATGGTTACTAGGTGCGGCACTCCCACAATTGAAGCTCAAATTTTAACTGGAGAAAAGTTTGGCAATTTGGCATTCATACCAAGGATATCTTTGACACCATTTTCTTCAGAAATGCCTTTCCAAATGACAAGACGTCAATTTCCAGTCCGATTGGCATATGCCTTGACCATTAATAAATCTCAAGGACAATCTGTGAAATTTGTTGGGGTTGATTTGCGTATACCAGTGTTTAGCCATGGGCAATTATATGTGGCATTGTCTAGATGTACATCCTTTGATCGTATAAGTATTCTCCTCCCTAAAGATAATTTGGATTCTACTACAAATATTGTTTATCCTGAAGTGTTGCTTTAGTATTCTATGCAGATTAAATGACGTTTTATTAGAAGGTAACCACGTAGATTTATTTCTGTTGATTATATAACTTTTTAAAAAAATTCAATTTAATAGTAATTTGAAATTTGGACTTTTGTAGGATTGGACTGAAAAATCTATGGAGCTTAAAAGGAGAAATACGACTACCTTGCTTTGATGAGATATAATAAGGTAATTTCAATCTGAAAGTATTTTGATATATATATTTCCAACAAATGTACTAATCTATATTTTTTTTTTGTTTCCACAAATTACCAGATTGTTGTGCATATTCCTCATTGGGGATACATAAAAGTTGATACAAAGACTTTTTGGAAAGTAATGAGGAGGAAGTTTGGGCAAACGCATATTTGAAGACATGTTATTGACACATCTTTTGTAAAACATATATATTTTTGGTGTATGACAATATAATTTTTGGTGTATGACATGTTAGTGACACATCTTTTGTAAAGCATATATCTTTTGTAAAGCTTTAACCCACTTTTTGTAAAGTTTTAACCTACTCTTTTGATGTATGACTTTATTTCTGTTTTTTGTTCAGTATTTACACTTTTTTTTACTGCCTTTTATATTTTGATATGCAATATAACTTTAAATCTTATATGTTTGTTTCTTAATTTGCATTAAGATTCGGGAGAGTTGTTATTTTATTTGAGTTTTGTATAGCGTGTAATACAAGCAAAATTGTTATAAGTTCTTTAAGAAGAAAAATATTTCAATATATTTTTTCAGTATCTTTATAAAAAAATGACACAAACTTTATAAATTTCAACATAATATGTATAAATTATAACTACATTTTAATCTTAAAATTATTTACGCCGTGCCTTTAGACACGGACATACGCTAGTATATATATATGGGGAAGTGATTGAGACACCCTCTAATCACCACTCCCACCACCCCACACACACGTGGCGGGTGGTGATTAAAGGAGAAGGAAAAAAGAAAAAAGAAAAAAGAAAAAAGAAAAATTGACTAATCAAAAAGAGAGGGGGTCAAAGGGCGCCTCCTTGAGGGGTCCAACTCATGAACCAAATAATCATTCGATGATTATACAAATAAAAGAGGAAAAAATATGGTGGCTTACTCTGTTTTTTGGAAAGAAAGAAATGGTCAAAATGGGTGATTCATATCAACACCAACAAAACAACAATCACAGAAAATTTGAAAAAACAACACCAATAATATGAACAACACATGCGAAAGTTCACATTGAACCAAATAATCATTCGATGATTATACAAACAAAAGAGGAAAAGATATGGACGTTTACTCTGTTTTTTGGAAAAGAAAAATGGTCAAAAATGAGTGATTCACATCAATACCAACAAAAACAACAATCACAGAAAAATTAGAAAAACAATAATAATAATAATATAAACAACACATGTGAAAGTTCATATTGAACCAAATAATCATTCAATGATTATACAAACAAAAGAGGAAAAAATATGGGCGCTACATTTGGTTCGCATCTAATCGGTTGATGCAAACTTTCACAGAGTTGATTTTTCACTTCGGAGTAGGGTTTCAATCGCCGACAACGACGTGACAATGGTGGGATGCAGAGATCATGAGAATCGCAATGGAGGATTCAAACGATGAGATGATGAGAACTGGTATGGAAATAAGGGTTTTCCGAAAGCCTTGCCGTATATTTTGTGATTTGCTCCTATGTTTTTGGGCTGTGACGTTTTGAATGGAATTAAATGCTCAAAAATGTCTAGGGGTGTTTTGGACAAATTGCTAGGTATGGGACTTATTGGAATAGTTAAAAACATTTTCGGCTAGATGGAACAAAACACTTAGAAAGGGGATTTATCAAAAAAACTCCCATTTTAATTCTTCGTTTGTTTGTTTGTTTTTGTTTTTTTTTTATTTTTATAATAAATTATATTTATGTCCAGTGAAAATATAATAGTTTATAGTGGGTGTTTGGGAAGTAGGTTTTTATGTAGGTTTTTTTAGTTGTGAGATATTATTTGATAAATTTTTTTGGTGCTTAGGAAGATAGTTGGGTTTTTTTGTGGTTGGATGTGATATTTCTGAGAGAAAAAATGAAATGATTATGGGGTTGGATGTGATATTTTGTTTGGATATGTTTTTTTTAGTTTTGTAAAAAGTTTGTCTTTTAGTGAAAAAAATCAAAAAAAAAATCTCAAACCCAAGTTCCCAAACACCACCATATGGTGTTGTTAGTAACATCCAAATTTTTTTTTTGGACACCTCTTGTTTTTTATTTATTTTTATTACAATTCTAAATCCATACAAAATTTTAATTTTATTTTTATCATCCCTAATCTCCTAAGAGTCCGGATCCTCGGCCACACAAGCCTGCCGCCATCCCTGCGGCACCCCCAAAACGACGTCGTTTTGAGGGGGAATTTCAATTTAAAAAAAAAAAAACACAGAATAGAAACCAGAGGAAGGAGAGAGAGAGAGAGAGAGGACAGACCAAAATCAAACCCAGAAACAGAGGGAAAGAAGAGAAAGAGGACGGAGGGAGGCCAAAATCAAACCCATCCTAACTCTTTACACAAACCCAAATTAAGTGCAAAATCTTCCAAGGATTCGACCACGAGACCTTCTACATGGACGGTAGCCTCTCCTCTCTCCTCCACCCGGACCAGTTCGGCCGCGAGTGCTTCACCCAGTAACGAGACATGAAAGCCATGAACCCAATCGAGCTCCTCGGAATCTTACCCACTTGCCACTTCGGCAAGTTTTGCTCTAAGAAATTCCTCTCCATCGTCCACCCCAAGATGGAGGAATCTCTGTTCGGAGACTCTGTTCACCTAGTTCGGCCAGATCTGGGCCCACCACGACTGCTATTTCGACCTCGCCACCTTCCGAGGCCACTGCGCCACCGGCGACTGCGGCGGCGCCCTCTTCTGCATCGGCCTCGGCGGCTCCCCTCCCGCCACCCTAGCCGAAATCACCATTGGCGCCGAACAAGACTTCTATGACGTCAGCCTAGTCGACAATGGTTTGCTCGGATCTGCCTTCCTTCTTCTCCCCTCTTATTCTTCCCTCTTCTTTCCTTCTTCTCTCTGGTTTCTGTTCTCCTTTTTTTTTTTCTTTTTTTTTTTAAATTGAAATTTCCCCCAAAACGAAGTCGTTTTGGGGGTGCCGCAGGGATGGCGGCAGGCTTGTGTGGCCGAGGATCCGGACTCAATCTCCCAAACCCCTACTCAAACCCTAACTTTACCTTTACCCTCTTTCTTAAGACCCAATTACCACCAACTCCGATATATCTTCCCCTACCATTTACCGGGCCAGTAACCCACTCTAGCCTTCGTCCCACTTTCATGGCCCAATTCCTTCTTGTTGTCGTCTCCTACACAATGCAATACCATCCCTCTCATAGCCCAATCTCGTCACCGCCACTTTTTTCATAACCTAATCCTATCGTCGTTGTTCCTTCCACTATTCACCCATGTCGTTGTCGTCCCTCCCACAACTCAACCCTCACTATCTATCCCTTACAATCTTATCAGATCTAGTTCAGTAGTCTATATCTAAACTACTAACATTTATTTAGTGGTTTATATATGTACTACCACTATTTGTTCGACACTAGTTTTTCAAATCAGGAAGTATAACTTTGATTTCTCTATCTTTATCACTCTGGTCATTGATCTCTCTTTAGCTCCGTTTGAAAAGATGGTTTATGGGCTTTTTTACCTATTTTAGCCACAAGAAATAAAAATCACATCCAACCCATAATTATTACACTATTCTCTCACAAAAAAAGTCAAAAAGTCCTTCCCAAACCAAGCTTATTAGCCCAGGCTAAAATAATCAAAAAAGTCAAAAAGTTAAAAAGCCAATGTCCTCCTGATTCTAAGAGAGAGAGAGAAGGAGAGACCACACACAAAAGGGAGAGAGAGTGGTTAACGGAGACATAGAGAGTGAGTGCGAAGATGAGTAAGAGAGGTTGATGAGTCTGCGAAAAAAGGGTGAAGAAGTGAGGCTGTCAAAAATGGCGGTTTGTAGAGAAACGGATGGTAAGATGGGGTGCAGGTACGAAGTAGAATGGATATTTTGAAAATTATGATAGGATTCAAAGTAAATGAAGTGATGAGCAATTTTGATAGGTGTGGGTTACTAAAGGAAAATGGTAAGGCTTATTAGCAGCACTCTTAGGCCATGTTTGTTTGGGCGGACTAGATTAGCATTCCCATGATTAATAGTCCTAGGACTACGAATCCGTTGGATTATGTATCATATCTTAACTAATAGTCAAGTTTAAAATAATTAGTCCGTACTTCAATTGTTTAACCAAATATCGGATTAATAATTTTATTGGACTATTAGTCCAATCCCAAGCTCATGTCTACCCAAACAAATATGACCTTAGTTTAATATTTTAAACATAATTACACTATTTTTTTAGAGATTTTAATTCATACAATATTTTAATTTTTTTATTCGTATTTTATTAGTCACATAAATGAAAAAAAAAATTATTATTGTCACACCTTTTATACTGAAATGAATATTTATTTTTGTCAATTTAGTTTTAGTGTTTGTGATGAGCTAAAATGACTAAAATAGCCAATAAGGGCAAAAAAAGACAAAAAAAATTTAATAAGACAAAATATTACATTCTACCTATCAATCAATCATTTTTTTCTTTTACAACTATCTATTCAATTACAAAAAAAATTCACAAATCATCTAAAACAAAACGTCTTTCATCTCATAAAATAGTCAAAAAAGAAAAAAGAAAAAAAAGGCAACTAATAGCTAACATAGGGATAAGAAAGAAGTCAATGTATTATCAAATTTGTAAAATTAAAGGTATTTTTTTTTTCAAATTTTAAGGAGGTGACTTTAATTTACTTTGTTTTTTAAATTTTTGATTCGAACATCAGCCATAAACTTGATAATAATTTTTTTTTTAAAAAAAGCCATAAATCATTTTTTGGGTCTTTCTTCGGAGGTGTATTGACGCTTAAATCAACGTTTGTTAATTTTAGGGCTGAGCAAGGAATCCGTAAAATCCGTAATCCGATCCAGTCCAGTTCAATCCGATAGGTTTGGATTGGTTTTTTGAATCCATGGTTCGGTTCCGGATTGAAGAATTAAAAATCCGTAGTCCACGGATTGGTTCCGGATTGAACCCCATGGTTCCGGATTGGAACCGGTCCGGACCGTATACAAATAGTCTATATTTTTATTATACATCCTTACCCATAGTATCTTCGCTTATTCCATATAAAACCTAAACTCAAACCTAAACCCGTTTAATATCTTCTTTTATTACTTTTGTTTGTTAGTTTTAAGTTTTAACTTGTAATGGTCTAAATACTTATGGTGAAACTAATTTTCTTATGGTTGTTTAAATTCTATAACAGTATGTCGCTATTATAAAGACATATTGCTATTGTGGAACTAATATAGTGCTATGTTTATGTTTTTATGAAATTAAAGTGTTATATATAATAATAATATAAAATTTATTTAGAGAGTATAGAAAAATAATTTAGAATGAATTAAAATTTAACCATTTTATTAAAATATATATGTTGCAGATGTTATATTATCAATTGTATATTCTAAGTTCACAATAAGAAATAGATATCATAATTTAATTGGTAAAGATGAAAAAAATATAATAAATTAAAAAAATTATATTTATGATAAAATAAAATAAATTTCATTTTATAATTTTTTTAGTTTTAGTTTTTTTCTGTGTTAAAGTTTGTCATGAAATTTAAACATACTTTTTAGAAATAAAACAATATATATATTTTGATAAAATCGTTAAAATCGGTCAAAAGACCAACCAACTTACAGAAAAAATAATTAATTAAAACTTTTAAATTTTATTTTATTTTAAAATTTAAATTGTCTTTAACTTAAATATACACAATACTATAAGATTAAATAGGAGCATATGTTTATTTTATATAAGTGAAACAACCTACTTTTTCCTTATTTTCCAGATATAGGATTGTGTAAAATAAAAATTAACGATTGTTCGGGTGGAAAGTTTATTTCGAATCAAACAATATCAGTTATTTAATATTTAATTAGTTCAATCTTTACTTCTTCTTTTTTTTTGAATCAAACAAACCTAACCAGTATATTTTGATGAACCGCTAAGATCATGATTAAACTAATGAATCAATCAATCGAAAACAGTTCAGCATAATCAACTAAATTAAAAGACTAACCAACTTATACAAAAATTAATTAATTAAAACTTTTAAGTGTTATTTTAATTTTAAAATTTAAACTGTCTTGAATTGAAGTATACACAACATTATAATATTAAATAGGAGTATAACGTTCATTTTGTATAAGTGAAACAATTCACTTTTTCCTTCTTTTCCTGATATGAGATTATAAAATAAAAGTTAACAATTATTGGGGCGATAATTTTATTTTTAATCAAGCAACCTTAATCGTTCAATTAATTTTTAATTTATTTTGAATCAAACAAATTTAACCAATATATTTTGATAAAACCACTAAAATCACAGTTAAACCAACGAATCAGTCAAATCACAAATGGTTCACCCTAATTGGCTAGGTCAAAAGACCAAGTTACACGAAAAATAATTAATTAAAACTTGGACAAACTTCACTTTACCCCTTGTGGTTTGGGCCGGGTGCGGTTTACCCCTTACATTTGGAAATCACCACATAACCCCATGTGGTTTGTAAACTAAAGTACATTATTAGCTTTTCTGTTTAACATAACAGAATGTGAGAACCACTCGCCTATGTAGAGAGTAGGTTCATTTTGAAGACGAAAATGCCCCTTATACAACTGCAAATTTATAAAAAAAAATGCCATTCTTTTTTTCTCTCTCTACTATATCTCTATCTACTGCATTTCTACATATCTATCAACACCTCCTATACTTGCTGGAAAACATCACAATAACCATTTAGCTCATATAAATATACCTATTGGTTATAAAAATGGCCTCACATTTTTGAATGTGAGTTGTTACTTTTGTCTACTATGGAAACCCATCTCTTGCCACTTTCGTTTCTCTCTTAACTTTATAAAAGTAATTCTAATTTAATTATGATAATAATTATATTATGGGTTAAAATGGGTATTAAACCGATTGCAATTATGCATATATATAGATATACTCACATATATAGTTTCTTTATTTTTATTTTTATTTTATAGCAAAGATTTTTTAAACTGGGTGTTATGAAAAATACTAACATAAATAGAGTCTAGAGAGTGAAGAAAAAAAGTAGAGAGAGAACCAAGAAATGAATCTCTGTATATTTGTTTAACTAACAGAACAAAGGCTCTAAATCAAAATAAAATAAATAAATATTATAATTAATGGGTGCAAGCAAGATCACTGGAAAGTCGTGATTGAATGGTGGTTGTTGAGTGGGAATGGGCTGCGTTGGGTGGAGGTTTGCAACCATAGTAAATAAAAGTTCTAAACAAAAAAAATAATATAAAACAAAATTTGCAATCAGTGTAAATTTATGTTCAAATTGTTGGGAAGTTGTAATTGGGAGGTGGTTCCTAAGTAAGAATGGGCTATGTGGACAAGAGATTTGCAAACACAAAAAGAAAAACCGAGTATATATATAGGTTTAATTTTGAACAGGAAGAAGAAGAGGATATAATGGTCAATTCATATATTCTATTAACAGAAGTTAGTATACACTTTAGTTTACAAACCACATAGGAGTTATGTAGTGATTTCTAAATGTCAGGGGGATAAACTGCATCCGGCCCAAATCACAAGGGACGAAATGAAATTTGTCCCTTAAAACTTTAAAATTTTATTTTAAATTTTAAAGTATCTTGAACGAAATTATGCAGAACACTACAATATTGAATGAGAGTATAAGATTCACCTTATGTAAGTGAAATGACTTGCTTTCTTTTCCCAAAATGGGATTATAAAATAAATCATAGACTAATTAGAGTTTTTATTTTAAAATTTAAACTGCCTTGAACTAAATTATGCACAATACTATAATATTAAATAAGAAAAGTGAAATAACTCACTTTCTCCTTCTTCTCCCGATGTGAGATTATAAAATAAATCATATACTAATTAAAGTTTTATTTTTATATGGTTAAATAGAAACTAATCAATGGAGATTTTTTTAATTGTTTGAAATTAAGAAAATCAATACGAGAAGCTTTATTTTTATATGGTTAAATAGAAACTAATCAATGGAGATTTTTTTAATTGTTTGAAATTAAGAAAATCAATACGAGAAGCTTTATTTTTATATGGTTAAATAGAAACTAATCAATGGAGATTTTTTTAATTGTTTGAAATTAAGAAAATCAATACGAGAAGCTTTATTTTTATATGGTTAAATAGAAACTAATCAATGGAGATTTTTTTAATTGTTTGAAATTAAGAAAATCAATATGATAAGCTTTATTTTTATATGGTTAAATAGAAACTAATCAATGGAGATTTTTTTAATTGTTTGAAATTAAGAAAATCAATATGATAAGCTTTATTTTTATATGGTTAAATAGAAACTAATCAATGGAGATTTTTTTAATTGTTTGAAATTAAGAAAATCAATATGATAAGCTTTATTTTTATATGGTTAAATAGAAACTAATCAATGGAGATTTTTTTAATTGTTTGAAATTAAGAAAATCAATATGATAAGCTTTATTTTTATATGGTTAAATAGAAACTAATCAATGGAGATTTTTTTAATTGTTTGAAATTAAGAAAATCAATATGATAAGCTTTATTTTTATATGGTTAAATAGAAACTAATCAATGGAGATTTTTTTAATTGTTTGAAATTAAGAAAATCAATATGATAAGCTTTATTTTTATATGGTTAAATAGAAACTAATCAATGGAGATTTTTTTAATTGTTTGAAATTAAGAAAATCAATATGATAAGCTTTATTTTTATATGGTTAAATAGAAACTAATCAATGGAGATTTTTTTAATTGTTTGAAATTAAGAAAATCAATATGATAAGCTTTATTTTTATATGGTTAAATAGAAACTAATCAATGGAGATTTTTTTAATTGTTTGAAATTAAGAAAATCAATATGATAAGCTTTATTTTTATATGGTTAAATAGAAACTAATCAATGGAGATTTTTTTAATTGTTTGAAATTAAGAAAATCAGTATAAGAAATCACGGTTAAATCGGCGAATCAGTCTAACCAAAAATGGTTTAGCTTAATCGGTTAGGTCAAAAGGCCAACCAACTTATACAAAAATTAATTAATTAAAACTTTTAAATATTTTTTTAATT
>NW_021025148.1:147233-168267 GCF_004153795.1 Camellia sinensis | reverse complement strand
TTAGAGAGATGAACTCTCAAAATGGCTTTTTAGAAAGTAAGAGAGAGAGAGAGAAAGTAAAAAGTGATTTTAAAATGCCCAGCTGCCAACTGATATACGACATCCCGCTCGAGCGGAGAACACAACGCTCGAGCATCAAGAACAAAAAACTAGGTACGCTCGAGCGCAAGAATGCCCGCTCGAGCGCCAAGACACAAGAATAAATACATCCGCTCGAGCGCGAAAACCAGTCCGCTCGAGCGTAGATTTCCCCCTTCCAGAACTTACACCAAAAGGTACTACCCTGCTCGAGCCCAATAAAGCAAAAATAAAATAAAAAAACACCAAAGGAGAAGGGAAAAGTAAGAAGAAGAGAGAAAAAAAGAAATAAGGCTTGTGTTTGAGGTAGTTCTTGAATTCCTTCCAGCTGTGTGGTAATTTTTCAATTAAGGCTGTAACTTAGGAGGATTCACTGAGAGACATGCCTTTTACGTGAATATCATGCATAATGAGTTGGAGATCTTGAACTTGGCTGATCACAGTCTTAGAATCAACCACCACAAAGTTAAGGAATTTGTCAACCAGAAATTTCTTTGAGCCAACATCTTTCGTTTTATGCTTTTTCTCCAAAGACTCCCAAAATTCCTTTGTTGTTTTGATAGGACTGTAGACGTTGTATAATGTGTTTTCAAGTCCGTTCAAGATGTAGTTTCAGCAAAGGAAATCAGCATGTTTCCTGACATCGACCGCAGCAACTACTTGCCAGTCAGTTTCATCCTTATTCAGAGTAGGAGCATTCTTGCGGAGAAAACGAGCCAGGTTCAGGGTTGTAAGATAGAACAACATTTTCTGTTGCCATCTTTTAAAATCAGTTCCTAAGAACTTCTCTGGCTTCTCATCGTGATTGACTGGCACAGTCATAACAGGAGGAGAGGTTGGCACAATTGCAGCCACTATACTCGTACTTGTTTGAGCATTACTTTGACTAGTTTCAGTAGCCATGAATTCTAAATTATAAAACAAAATTATAATTAGAATTTTTTACTACACAGAAAATTTAAACCAAAACCACATAATTAAATTCTGTAAAAATAAGAAACAAGAATTGTAACTTTTATTTTCAATTAATTTGGAAATAAAATAAAATTTTATTTAACCAAATTAATTCCATACAGAAAATTAAATTTCTGTAACACTTCAATAATTAAAATGCTGAAACAGAATTTTAATTAATAAACACTCAAATATAATTTCTAAAAACCAAAATTAATTTTTGACAAAATTTCACAAATAAATATTCTGAATTGTTAATGAAACCAGTACATTACTACTAGTTGTAAAAAAAAATAGACAATAAATTACTACAATCTGTCAAACAGTATATTACTACTATTTGTTTTCCAACCAGAATATTATTTTGTAAAATCACAGAAAATAATTTTTGTAAGAAGAAGAAAGAGAAAAGGAAACAAACTGTGAACAGCATAATTCGTGTCTATCTTAAGATTGTAGGAACAATCTTCTATGTACAATAAATAAATTGAAACTAAATCAAACAAATAAAATAAATGACTTACAAAATTTATTTTATCGAATTGAAATGAATATTTAAAGATCAAGTCGAGTGTGTGACACTTTGTTCTTAAGACAGATTCGCCCCGCTACGGTGCTTACGAACAAATGGCATCTATCTTCCAGAATACAATGATCTTCACAAATTGTGGTAGCACTCCAAATAATTTTTACGACAAACAAAAACCTTGTGTTCTATACTCTCTTTAATTTTTCTAAAAATTAATATGAAGAATTTATGCAAACAGAGCAAATAAACAACAAAATGAATTTTTTCAGACTATTTTTCGAATCACCAAACTGCTGGAATTAAACTGGTATTTATAGGCAAAAAATCTTGTCCGAACAGGTGCTATAAAAAACTGAACAGATATGAAACTGTTTTGAACATATTCAATTCAAAATTTGAACAGATCTGCAAATTGTTTGGCAGTTTTAAAACTGCTCGGAACTGCTGGGTAGTTTTCCCAATCTATTGGATAGTTTGAACCTGTTGAACTGCTGGAAAATAGACTGAAAATCGAGTACAATTTTGGACAAAAAATTAAATTCAATTTTGGCACAAAATTTGAATTCAATTTCATTAAGAATTTCTGAAAAAAATTCAAATAAATTTTGTCTAAAAAATTAATATAAGAATAGACCCACAACCCACACCCACGCCCACGCCCAGCACGGCTCTGCTGGCGGCGGCGGCGCGTGTGTGGTGGTTTGGGCTAAGGTTCAATTCGTCTATACTCCTCCCTTCTACAAACTTAGAGTGCCCCTTGGGGCCCAACCCAAGTGTTGCAATCTAGAGCTTATATACATACACAAGCTCTCTTAAAGTTTTAATGTGGAACAACCCATTTCAAAGAAACTCACATTTAATTCTTTAATTGTCCATTCCACGAATCCGAAAACAACGTCAAGTCCCCATTTACTCATAAATGGTTTTGACGAACCGTCTTCACCGTGTGACTTGCCATGCGACAAGAAACACGTCACTTTTTCGGACTCATCTCAAAAGACGTGTGGACCCTACTCAATTTTGGGCTAAAAGATGGCCCAAAATAAGTCTATATAAAACCGATTTTCCAACACTTGTTGTGTTAAAGAGGGTGATTTTGGGAAAGATGTAATTATATAAGTATATTTTACATTTAAAACTGTCACATTACTTATATGATGTGATGCATTCATGATCATAACTATCTGTATGTTGTTATTATTTAGAATCATTTGAGATCTCTACTGGATTTTATGTTCATGCCATGTTGCTAATCATATTTCAAGTATAAATTGAGAAGTCGTTCAAGGTTGAAGAATCTTCTTAAATTGTTGGCCAAGGAGCCTTTTATTTGTTGGCGGGAGGCCATTGTAAAAGGGTTAAGCCCTTTCTTTTTATGTAATAATGTAAGCTTATGAGCATTTCTTCAATTGTAAAACATTTTGCATCCAATGTATATACGAATGAAAGAATTTCCATTCATTTATGAATGTGAATGTATATAGCTTCCACATGTTATTAATGAAGTTGGATTATAATAATGGATGTGGTAATATTATTCAAGTAACAAAAAGTGGGGTGTGACATTGCAGTTGGGATTTTCTTAATGATTTGTATGCTCTTTAGCTTTGTTATGTGTTATTTTGTTAAACAAATGATTTGAGAAAGTTAGAGTTTGATTAATTTATGTATTAGTACATGAAATGTGGATCTCTCTTTAGTTTTGCTTATTATTCAATTAAATGTTCATGTGGTTATCTTGTGACTTGGCTTTTAGAAGGAAATTGAGTTTTGAGAAAGAAGCCCCAACTTTTTCATAAAACCAAGAGGTATGAATGTTATTGAAAGAGGATTTGATCGAGAATATTCATGAGATCCTTGGAAATGTTGAGATTGTTGGAAAACAATTTTTTTTTTTTTCGGAAAGTTTGACAAAGACTTGAGTTTTATACAATGGTTGTCTTTCAATTATTGTATTAGAGAAAAATATTTCGAGTATCGGTGGACAATAGCATTGTCATATAATAGAAATTGCATGTGATTTAGATAAATGAGCTATTTGCAAATCATGGATTTGTGAACTCGTTATTTTGTACTTTGGAAATGATTTCATTTTGAGAACAAAATTATGAATATCATGGTGAATCTGGTTAAGGGTGTGGTTGTGAATAATTAATTTGGCTTTAGATTCATAGTGAAAGTCCAAAAACACGCACAGTATAGATACCAAGTTCCTTCTAGTTAGAAGCCGGTAAAGTGATTTTTGGGTAGTGCTTTAAGAGCCTACTTGCAGACATTAACTTGTGGATTACCAATGTTGTATTTACTATCCTAATTTCTATTTAAAAGAACCTGTTTGGAGTGTGATTTTAAAACCCTTGCATGACATTGTTTAAAAAATGAAAACTCATGTTTTTGGGCATGTCATTTCATATGAATTCATTGCATGATATTGTTAAACATCATATATTTTATTGGGTTATCTCTATTGAGCTTTTTGCTCGCCCTTCGTGGAAACAACTTTCAAGTACTAACGGTGTGCTTATGCCATAGTTTGGGAGGATTTTGGAGTTTAGTTTTGTTGTATTTTCTTTTGTATAGCCCAGGGTTTTAATGTATTATTAGGCTTATGACCCACTTTTGTTATAATCAAGTAAAGTCTTGACAACTTGTAACCTTTAAGGCATAAACTTATTTTTGGTTTAATGTTGTTCCTTAAATATAATATGCTATAGATTCATATTTTAGGATCGATAAATGTATTAATGCATGTGATGCTATTCTGTAAAACTCAAAGAACATTATGAAGGAAACACAGCTTGGACATATTTCTACTATCAAATTTTTTAAATTAATTAGACTTCCGCATGTTTAATGAGAAATATAATGTGTAGTTCGGTATCTATATGTTTTGGGAGTCACACCGAAGATAAAAGACAGGGAGAGAGAGATAAGTGCGGTGGGTTCAAAAAAAATTAATTATCAAAAAGTAATAAACATTATAAATATTAATAATTAAAATCATAAGTTCTTTTATTAAAGTATAATAATTTTTGAAAGGAGAATTTATTAGAAAATCATCTTTCAAGTACTCATATTTCAATTAGTGTATAAGATAATTTTGTATTCCAATAAGTCCTATGGACATTTAATTCACCAAATCCTAATTATTATATTTGAGATATGTTATGAATAATTTTACGCTTACAAATATTTGTTGAACCCTTAGCAACTTGGTTGTGTAAACATTCACATTAAATAAATTTAATAGTATGAATGTTCACGTCATGAAATATTCATACTATTAATGTAAATATCAATATGTTTCATCATATTATTATGAGAGGTATTTTGGTAACTATGTCACCTATAGACTTTATTAAAATATAAAAAAAATAATTTACACTAAAAGGTTGTTTGTGATAATATAAATAAGTATACTTTTTGACTTTTTACTTAAAAGATGTATAGAAAATAAAGAAGTGACGTGACCTAAATAAATACACTTGTCTAAATAAGTATAATTATTTAATTTATGTCAAATAGTGCTTAAGTGAAGTATAAATAGGTGAGGAAAAATTTATGAATAAATTTTAGATAAGTATACCTATTTAAATAAGTATAATTATTTAATTTATATCAAATAGTGCTTAATGAAACATAAATAGGGAGGAAAAATTTATGAATAAATTTAAAAGTTGACAACTAATTTTTCAAAAAAAAAAAAAAAAAGACTTTTTTGACACATTTATTTCCCCTCTCTTTTCTATCTCCCCAAACCAAACAACGAATCATGGCAAACCAGGACATGTGATTTTTTGAAGACATAGATTGGGGAATAACTAATCAAGTTATTTTCCAAAGTTTAGATCCAACCCAATGGATAGAATATCCAATGATCATCAAAGCAATGCTCTCATAGGTAGTAAAAGGCTTCCGATGGTGTAAATATTTTACTTTCTGGATCTCCAGCATTGTTGGTTGGCAAGAACGAGAATTTTTTTTTCCAACCATACCAGATTTGGTATGTTAAAGAAGGTGAAGATTTTGAATTTTAAGATGATTATTTAGATGAAGATCGTTGGAGAGAGCGATTGAAAATATTCAAAAACTTTCTTTGACAGAATATTGGATAGACAATCTAATGTTTATTTCACAGGCAGCGTCCAATATCCATGGCTCAGTAAAATTACCATTCATGGTCACAGATGGTAGAACACTATTTGTAACCCATTTTCCCATTACATATCAAAGGTCTCCTACACAAATTAATGAGGCTCTTGACATGTTATTAAATCTCAAAAAGAGAAATAATTTAGATCTTCCATTGCAACAAGCCATGACTGCGGATGATGTAGAACATTTTCGAAATGAGCAATACAGCTAGGATCCTGATTCCCCTCCATCAGAGACTGATGAAGAGTATCACAATCTCATAAATCGGATGGAAGCATAGTGGACCCCACTATCACATGCAGCTGTCTCCTGATCGACTCCAACCTTATCCAGGACAAGTGGAGCAACTTGCATTATTAGGCGGAAAGTGGTCAGACAAATCCTTTCAGCCGACGCTAGAAGACAGAAAAGATCACCCAATTTGTTTCAGTCTATCCCTTTGAAAATCAGGGAGGGTAGACAGTGTATATAATTGTAGTTTGTCAGAATCTGACCAATAATAGTAGGTTTTTATTTATTGTTCTCAAGACTTTTTTGATCTTGTATTTATTTTTTGTAGAACTTTTGTCCAAGCCTATGTCTAGGCTTATAGCCTTTGGTAGAAAGATGCAAAATTTTGGCCGTATTGGTGTGCTAATTTTCTACAATGTAATAATGTTAGGATAGACTAGGATGACTTTATGGTTTTGTTTGTATATGTAAGATATATTCTATAAATTGGCTTTCAAGCTAACATAATAAACAATGTAAATTCTCTCACTCCTTTTGTTGCCTACTTCGTCTTTAACTTCTCTTAACACCATAACTCCATTATAATTCCATAATAAAAATAGTAGAAAGCTCATTTCTTTTTTTGTTGTGAAATTGGTATCAGAGTTTGGTGAAAAGCTTTTAAAAACAAGATCAAGCTATGCAAGTATTTCTATCTATATATAAATTTTGATATATATAAATGTGTATGGTGTGCTTAATGATATATATAAAAATAAAAATAAAAATAAAAATTTACCAGAAAAATATTATTAGTCCGGTCTAGTTTTTAATTGTGTATCCTTTGTATTTTATATCTTCATAATTATTTGTTTCATCTATAGTTGTTGCAAATTAGGCATTTTTAAGATCTTTTGACTAGTGGACACAATTAGGCATTTTTAAGTCTATAAGGTCATAAAGAGAGGTTTTAGGCACCAAATAATACATTAGGAGGGTCTTAGGTACCAACAACAATCAATAATGGTAATTAATCCTGAAGATGTAATATGCTTTGGAAATACAAAAAATAATGTTAATAGTAAATATGACCATAGTTTGCATATTACTAAAGAGTCTGCAAATATAAATAGTGTGTGTTCTAGTTTAAATAATATTACTGATATTATGTGTTCTTGGTTTTCTAAATTAGATAAAAATCAAAAAATAAATCAAAATTATCTAGAAATCAAAGTTGAGTCTATGGAATCTAAAATAGACAATTTAGGTTCTATAATAAATATTGACTTAAACAAAGAAGCAAAAAAACAAATAAACAATTTGGTGACAAAATTAGAAACTATATCCTTCATAAACAATGATGGAATGAATAGTCCAGGAGATAACTCCATTCCTAGGCTATTTTATGGTACAGAAGATATTATGGAACTTCAAGCTAATACCTATAATAGGACTGGATATGAAAATATTGTTGAAATATTAGATTATTGGAAAAAATTATATAAAGACCCTGATTTAGGTATTGATGAAAGAAATAAGCTACTACATCAAATAAGAAAAACTTATCTTGAACATGAAGCCTTTTTACAACACTTTAATTATAATATTTATATGTCAATTAATGATGATGATAGTCAACATCCTCATTTGAAGAAACATTAGATCAAGATATTTCACCAGAAATAAATAAAGGAAAAAAGAAAGGCAGAAGAGCCAATTGATCCCGAATTATTTGGCACATGGGGAGATGAAGAAAATTTTGACTTTATTCAAACAAATGAAGTTAAAAATGATACTACACTGGAAGTACCTCCAATCCTACACCTGAGGCAATCATATCTAGAAAAGATAATAATCATAAGTATCTAATAGCTCAAAATGGTACTTATTTAAATTTGTCTCATGTTCCATTTAAGGATCAGCCACAAGCAATTGATGATTGGGCACAATCATTGTCCATCATTATTACCAATTATAAAAATAGTTGGTCAAAGGAAAAATTCCTTGATTATATTGCAGCAAATCTCCAGGAAGATATGTTGCAATGGTTAAGACAGTAGGAAAAATCTGAAATTAAAAAAAAGTCAAAAAATAGCTTTGTTGGCAAATTTTCTCACACTCGATACAATATTAGTTGAATTTGCAAAAATCATAAAAGAAAATTTGTGTGGCTTTGCAAGAGATACTAATTTGCAAGCCGATGCAAATTATATTTTGACAAAATTAGAATTATGTAATATTTGTAACTTTTAAAAAATATTATTATCTTATTGATCCACCAGCAAACCAACCCTGGCTAGATCAATTTTTTCATAAACTCCCTAATCCATGAGATGAGTTATGTATTAAAACATATCCTGATTTTCTCAAAAAATGGGGAAGGAAGGATATGATAATCTTTGTTTTCGCATTAATTATGTTCTAAGATTGATAGCAGATTGGTACCTAGAAGCAAAAGAGAAAAAACAAATAAAAAATCAAATTTGCAACTCACAATATGGTCAAAAATGTTGGGATAAAATTTTAAAAGAAAATTGAAAATTTGGTTGTAATACATTTCCTAAACGAAAAGGATTTTTCAAAAAACGTAGAAAATATAAATGGAAACCTTGGAAAAAGTACAAAATTTTTTCAAAAAAGAAAAAGTATATTCGAAAAAAGAAACCAACAAGTGTTTCAAAAAGAAAACTTGTAAATGTTACATTTGTAACGAAGAAGGTCACTATGCACCCGAATGCTCAAAAAAGGGAGAAAGTACAAAGAAAATGATCAAAGCTCTTGAAGAACAAGATTTTGAAATAATATATGGTGAAGAAATTTCTGATGAGTGATGAAGAAAGTTTAGATAAAGAGCTAATCTTCATGATGACCAATATAGATATTCCAAAAAGATCTCAAGAAGAAGCTAGTATATCTCAAGAACAATTACAAGCCATTCGACTTGGAGATGTAATTAGAGAAGAAAAAACTTTTACCGAAGAAGAATTAACAAAGCTTTAAAAAAATGCAAGAAGTTGTGCAAGAAATTTACAAACTTTCAAAATTCAACTTCTTTTTAGCAAGATTGTTTGAACAATACAGTGGCAACACTTAAGCAAAATAGTTAGAAGAAGGAAATATTGATATTTCTTTTTTTGATAAGAAAAAGGTTGCAAGACGGAAAAAGAAATATCCCGAGATTCAATATATTCATATTGGATTAATACATGTAACCATAACAACCTTATTCTGCTAAGGGATAGATACTCCTATTTTGGCAATAATTTTTGATAAAAGATTTTCCGACCCAAAGAAAGCAATCATTGGAGGAATTCAATCTAATTTGGCTAAATGAGTAGTTTGGTTTAATGTTATACCAAATTTCTTTATTTCCATAAATGATCTTAATCTTGAAGACACAGTATAGCGAATCCGATTTTTCCTTCCTTATTTCCTGTATTCCGGACTCGGTTCCATTGATAGTTGTGGTTGTCTGTATTTCATTTTTGTCCTCTAATGCTTTGGATTGGAGTTTAGAAATGTCTTGGGCGTGTTTCGAACAGGTTGGTTGAGCTTTAGTCCCATTCCTTGTTGCCCAGATTTTTGATGGTCCACTCGAGCGGGGTCTTCTTGTGCTCGAGCGGAGTTTGCACACCTTCAATAGTTTGTCCGTCTACAAAAGTACTGCAGATGTGATTTTCACGCTCGAGAGGATTTCCTTACGCTCGAGTGGGTCGCACTCGAGCGGACCTTTTTGCGCTCGAGCGGGTGTTCAATGTCTGTAAAAATACTGGAAGAGGGTAATCTACGCTCGAGCGGGTGTGTTTTGCAGTTGTGTCTTGACGCTCGAGCATCCTATTCTCCACTCGAGCGGACTAGTCGTACATCAGATGGCAGCTGGGTGATTTTAAATCACTTATAGCGATCCCGGTTATCCCTCTACTGTTCTGTTGTTTTCCAGACGCGGTCCCGTGGAGTTGGTAGTTGTACCTATCGTGTTGTCAACCTTTAAGCTCTTTTGTTTGAGTTTTAGAATGTGTTGGGCTCAGTTGTTGCAGGTTGGTAGAGCTTTAGCCCCCATTGTTGTTGCCCAGTTTTTGAACGGTCCGCTCGAGCGGGTCGTATTGCGCTCGAGCGGGGTTTTCACAGTTTAAGTATTTCGTGCCTCTGCAAAACTTCTGCATAAGTGTTTTCTACGCTCGAGCTGGTTTCTTGTGCTCGAGCGAGTCGCGCTCGAGCGGGCTTGGCAGCGCTCGAGCGGGTAGTACCTTTTTGGTGTAAGTTCTGGGAGGGGAAAGTCTACGCTCGAGCGGACTGGTTTTCACGCTCGAGCGGAGGTGCTTTATTCTTGTGTCTTGGAGCTCGAGCGGGACTTTATGCGCTCGAGAGGACCTGGTTTTTTGTTCTTGACGCTCGAGCGTTGTGTTCTACGCTCGAGCGGGAGAGTCGTATATCAGTTGGCAGCTAGGCTATTTCGAATCACTTTTTACATCCATACTCTCTCTTTTACTTTTCTAAAACCCATTTTTGAGAGCTCCTCTCTCTAGAATCTCCCTTCTCTCTAGGGTTTGATCTAGCTAGGGTGTTCTCCTTAGCTTTGGTCTTTTTAAAAGTTGGATTGATCGTCGAGGGCTATCTTTTGATCCAAAAATCTTGGTCCTTGGAGCACTTTGGTTTTGGTCTCTTCTCCATCCGAGCTCTAACTTCGAGGTAGGGATAACCTACTCCATCTTATGAGCTTTGTCTTTGAATTTTAGCTTTTTGATATGTTGGGGGTTGTTGGGTAAATTTTGAGAAAGTTTGGGCCTTTGTGTAATTTTACAAAAGTTGGGGTTTTAAATATATAAACCTATATGCATGTTGGGCATAGAGAAATGAGATAAATGTTGGGACATTGATGGAAATGGAACCTTAGGGTTGTTTGTGAATTATGGTAATTTGCCCTAATTGGTTTAATTAATTAATGCATATAATTAATTGAAGAGAACGAAGAATTGAATTGAGAATGTTGAAATTGGGAATGTATGAGACTAAAGAGTGTAGTCGAATCTTTTGTTGCTCATCTAGATGAAATATTGATATATTATCAATGTGTGCATTTGTTTCCTGCTTAGAAATAATTGCTTTGGGTTACCGGTGGAGGGTAGTGTTGATTGTTGTAGACAATGCATGATGATTAGGCAAACTAAAACTACTTGTGTAGAGGAGGAGATGGGGGATGTACTCCGCGGTTTAGGGGAAGATGGGGGATGTACCTCTAAACCGGATAGGATTGGGAGGAGATGGGGGATGAACTCCGTAGATACAGCTCATATGCTTGTCTAGTGAAGTGTAGATATAGCTCATATGCTTATCTGTTGTAGTATTGATATAGCTCATATGCTTATCTATTGGAACGTTGATATGGTTCATACGCTTATCTGTTGTGGTAGTGATATAGCTCATATGCTTATCCATTGAAAAGTTTGTTTGATTTGATATAGCATTAAAATGTATATCATCATCGTTTGTGAAGTATGGAAGTAGTTTATGTGTTATTGATACAGCACCAAAATGGGTATCCACCGTAAATTTTGAAAATGTTCTAGTGATGAACTGTAATCTCATCAAAATGTTTTGGCCAGAGTACTGAGCCCTGTTTTCAAACCCAAAGTTGAACAAGAAATGAAAAGTACCTTGTAACATAGACTTGGTTGTCACGGAATTGAAATAAGATGTAAATGGAGGTGTAAGTATCGACCATCTTTCAGTTGCTAATCTTTTAGGCATTGTTTATAGTTGGTTTAGTATATCTCTGCTGGGCTGTGGCTCACCCTATATGGGAACATCATTTTCAAGTGCAGGTAGCATGCCACTCAAGGACATAGTTTGGGAGGCTAGAGGCGGGCAGACTCTTGTTCTCTTATCTCCTTTTTGAAGGTACAGGTAGCATGTCACTTCTAAGGACATAGCTTGGGAGACTAGGGGCAAACTTACTTTTGTTGCCTTATTCTTCCTTTTGATGTATTACTTGTAAATTCAAGCCAAGGGCTTAATGTGTAACCGGGTCAATACTCTCTTTTGTAACCAAGTGTTAACTTGGAAAGCTCTAAGCCCGTAGGGCATTCACTTTGTTGTTAACGTGTAATACTTTTGTAATGAAGCACTCTGATGAATTTGAGGAAATGTGGATCTTTTGTATATAAAGGAATATTTACATTGATGGGTTTAATGTTATTATTTTGAGGGCGTTACAGATGAAAGGAGTTTCAAGATTTGGGAAGAAGGGTAAATTGGCACCCCGTTACATTGGACCATTCGAAATTCTTGAGAAAGTTAACCCAGTTGCCTACAGACTTGCTTTGCCGCCGAGATTAAGTCAAGTTCATAATGTGTTTCATATCTCGATGTTGAGGAAGTACATTCGGGATCCACTACACGTGATTGATCATTTTGGAATTGTGGTTGATGAAGATTTAAGCTATGAAGAAAGGCCGATGCGTATTATCGATAGACAATTTAGGCAATTGAGAAACAAGGCAATACCGATGGTGAAAGTTGAATGGAAGGAGCATTACGGCAGAAATGCTACATGAGAAATGGAAGAAGAAATGAAAGTTCGATATCCGGAGTTATTCTTGAATCGAGGTAACTCAAGTTTGGGGACGAAACTTCTTTAAGGGGGGTAGGATGTAATAACCCTCACGCTGTCCTAACAATACTCATATGCATTAATATGATTCTGTCTTGTTAAACTTGCATTTCTAGTCTTGTCCTTGTTCGCTTATGTGTTACAGCATGTTTTGTACCTTGTTTGGTGTGAGTTTAGCCGAGGTCATCTTTAGTCTAGAACTTCCTTGGAACCCCTTTGTTTGTCCTCCACCTTCGCCCTGACATATTGACCGAGATGTCATTATCTAGGCCGAGGTGTTCATCACCAAGGCTGAGATGTGTATTATCTAGGCCGAGATATTACCCTTGAACCTAAGTGACCTTGCTCCTGGATTGGTATGACCTAGATCGAGGTGTGGCACATCTAGGCCGAGGTGTGGCACAGCTAGGCCAAGTGTTGTCCTTTCTAGCCGATGTCCTTGCCCCTTGCTTGCCGAAGTCTTGTTGTTAGCCGATGTCGTTACTTGTCGGAGTGCTCCTGCTGCCGAGCTTGTTGAGTACACTTTGTCATAGTCTTGTCTTTTCACTCAGTCACCTTTTTGAGTAGAACCAACCAGCCGTTGCCACGTACCCCTACAGAGGGTTAAGTCAGCCGGCAGACCCAGAAAATATACATTCTGTATTATATCTTTGCCTTGTAGAGAGAGAAGCTCTAGGAAGAAGAAGAAGTTTTAGAGTGAGAGAGTGGGCTTTTGAGCTTGATTCCTAGAGATCAAACCGTTAGATTCGCGTATTGAGGTTAGATTCTTGATTTAATTTTGTTGTTCCTTATGTTTATCTAGCTGCATTGCGCGATCGAACCTATTTTGCATGTTTTGCATTGGTTTAAAGTTGGTTTTAGAAAGAGAAGATAGTGTTCGTGTGTTTTGAAGAAAAAGTCTTGTTTGATCCGAAAGTTTGCCTTAAGGTTCATGTTTTTGTGTTTGTTCTCCCAAGATCCTTGATTATGGGTACCCAGGTCCATGTTTTTGAATTCATAGCATGAAATCTCAGATTTTGTAATAACAAATTATGATCCTTGCATTCATCTTCCTCATGTTCATGCTCTTCATGTTCGTTATGTTCTTCAAGAGAGGGAAACCCAGATTTTTCCTAACTTCATTTCCTTGAATGTGGCCATCGAGGCCACACCTCGGCAAGGAGGTGTGGGACCTCGGCCTAGACCTGGTAGTTACCCAGCATGTTTTCCCGAGATAAGAAACTGTGTTTTGTTTTGATTTGACTTAGTCTTTGGTGAATGCTGAGGTAATTTGCATGCATGCTAGACTTGTTTTGAGTAGTGCATTCAATAGACTTTACCATGTATTTGTAGGACCGGGATTGGCCTCGACCTCGACGTTTGAGGAACCATGTAGGTGGTATTTCTAATAAAGCTATGTTATAACGTTTTGTTAAAGCTTCGCTTTGCTTGTTTTGAAAAGTATTTGTTAAGCATGAATGATTGTCCCTGCTTCAAGTGTTAGCCTTGTTTTGAATGACAATCTTGAAAAGTCCGTACGTGCTAGGGGACTATAAGCATTTGTAGCATAATCTTGAAAAGTTTGTACGTGCTAGGGGACTATAAGCATTTGTAGCACAATCTTGAAAAGTCCGTACGTGCTAGGGTACTATAAGTATTTGTAGCACAATCTTGAAAAGTCCATACGTGCTAGGGGATTATAAGCATTTGTAGCACAATCTTGAAAAGTCCGTACGTGCTAGGGGACTATATGCATTTGTAGCACAATCTTTGTTAACGTCACCCCTTGAAACTTGAAAGACTTTGATTGATAAAGCTTGAAAGACTTGTTAGATGAACTTGATTCCTCCCTTGTTGGTTACAAGCTATGATTATGTATTGTTTTGTTAAAGGTCTCGGATATCATGCATGCAAACCCTTTATTATTTATACCATTTACTGAGTATCCAAGCTCACCCTTCTCTATATATATATGTAGGTGACGAGCAGGACGGCGGTGACGCCTAGATGTACTTGCTACTTGTTTTGGATTATGCACTTTTGCCACATCTTGAAGATTATGCTTCTTAGTTGTATTTTATTGTATTTTGTATTTGATAGTTGAGAAGCCTTTTGGTCAAGATGTATTTTTGTACTTCATTTTGTTGTATTAAAGCTATGTACGAATGTATGCCATTCCATTTAACTTATGCACAGCTCTTATGGACTAATTAAATTTGTATATATTGCTTCCGCACATGTTAGCCCCATATGTAATACTCTGATTGTCCCAATGTTGATGGTAAAAGAATCCTGGATAGCCATCCGGTCCAGGAGCTTTCAGTGAACCAAGTTGAAAGGTCGCCATTTTAACCTCCTCGTCCATGACTTCTTTAATCAGCCGCGCATTCATTTCGGGGGAGATAACAGTAGAAACCACATCGAGAGCTATGTTCATATCCCCATGCCCACCACCAGAAAAAAGAGTCGAAAAATAGGAGAACAAATGGGAGTTAATGTCGGACTCTGAAGTGAGAAGAGTACCATCTTCACGTTTCAGTTGCAAAATTTGATTCCGTTGGCGGCGTTGCTTATTCACTGGTTAGCTAGTAAATCCGATAGTGTCTTACAATGGAAGGTTCAAAGCCAAAAGCTACCTATCCTTTGTAGAATATTTCTAATTTCTGTACTCTCTATATTTAGATCATATTGTTGCATTTTCTCTCTGTCAATTTCATTCATGTGGGGGATTGTTGGAAAATTTATAAAGAGGTAGTTGTGAATTGAAATAGACTCCATTTTGAATGAAAGGGTGTAACCTTTCATGGTGTCTTTTTGTTTTAAAGGAAGGGTCAAACCTCCATTTGAATGAAAGGGTGCAAATCTTTCATAGTGTCTCTTTATTTTAAAGGAAGGGGTATGTCCCTTCTTCATACCTTTTCTATTTAAATTGAATAGGTGCCAACAAAGCCTATATAAAGGCAGCCCCATTCCAATTTTGATTGATTCCGAAAATTCATTTTCCTTGCCTTCATTTTGCTCTCTTGCGTCCTTTATTCTTCATATTATTTTAGGAAAAATTTCAGAGAGTTATAGAACACAAGGTTCAGGTTCGTCGAACAAATTTGTTTGAAGTGCTACTACAAATTTGTGAAGATCATTGTATCCTGGGAGATAGACGCCACATAACCGTAAGTACCGTAGCGGGGCGAATCTGTCTGAAGGACAGAGTGTCACACACTTGACTTGGTCTTTCAATTATTGATTCGGTTCAACAAAATAAATTCTGTAAGTTTTATTTTATTTTGTTTGAATTTTTTTAAGTTATTTTATTTACACAGAAGATTGTTCCAACATAAATTGCAACAATTTATGGGAAATAAATCTCATAAAGACCATCACTACTCCTTTTCCTATCATTCCGATGCCATTATTAATTTTTTTTTTTAAAACATAGCTGGCCAGCCAAAAAAAAATCACCAGCTGGCCAAACAAAATGCCGATTGGCTAACCTTTTTTTTTTACCCACCAAAAGTCTAGAAAGAAACTTATTCATCATGATTATATAGACCCATGTTTTCACAATTACAATTCTCAAAACTATATTCAACAGCAGTTTAACAAAAAGAGATGTTGTCTGCAGTTGTAATGATTTCAATTTGTGAGTCATTCATTAAGAATACTGAAGAAAAATTAAATAAAAAATCAAACTGGAAGAGTTTTTGCTTTGTAAATGGAAAGAAAGGGAGAGAAAAATGAGAAGAGAAAAAGTTGTAGACAGAGAGGACGGAAGGGGACTGGATTGAAGCTAGATCGGAGCCCCAACGTTGACGGAGAAAGAGAGAGAGAAGGGGGTAGGCAGCGATGGCGGTGGGTGACAGGAAGGGGTTGCAAAGGGGCGGTTGAGGGTAGGGATGGGTCGCTGGAGATGGGTTGGATTCAGAAAGAATTGAGGAAGAAGAGAAAGGAAAAAGAGAAGGGGAAGAAAGAAGAGGAAGAAGAGAGGGGAAAGAAAAAAGAAGAAGAAAAAAAAAAGATGTCAAAATGACAAAAAACAAATATCAAAACGATATTGTTTTGACACATTCAAAAGGTTTGAGCCATTCGCGGTACAAGGATATTTTGAAAAATTAGTTAAAAATTACTTTTTAACTTTTTTTAATTTTTTATAAAAAGAAAAATGAGTTAAAAGTTAAAAGTAATTTTTAAGCCAATTTTCCAAATAAACAATTCTATCAACGCCTCTAGCGGGGTTGGACGAGAAATTATTGGAGGCACAAAGTAGTGCGTGACATCACACGTAATGTACACCCCACCACAACTACGGCAACTACACGCTAGTCTAACGGAAGTTTAAACACGGTATGTCATAGCATTCGTTTGTTATGAGAAGTTTTGGGGTTAAAAATTTATTTTAATGACAAATAAATAAATAAATTTAAAAATTAATTATTTTAATAAGTTATTTTAATATTTAATTATTTTAATAAGTTAAAATAATTATATTTAAAAATTAGATTAATTTTTTTTATAATTAAATGTGAAATTTATGAGAGAAAAAGTGAAATAGTTATGGATTTGATGTGACATTTTATTTTATTAACTATTTTAACTTATTTTTTCTTTTCGTAAATTTTAGTTAAAAAATAACCCAAACCCGACTTGCCAAACACTCTCAAAATAAGCTAAAAATTAATAAGATAAAATGTTACATTAAAACTATAATCATTTTATTTTTTCTTTTACAAAAATAAAAAAAATAAAAAAAATTATCCCAAATAAAACTTTTTAACCCAAAATTAAAATAATAAAAAAAATTCAATCCACATCCAAGCCTATGACTTGTCATCTGTCCACCCTTTCCAATATTGGCAGTACATTATAAAAAAGTTAAAATTTTGAATTCACGACCCATTTGATTCTTCTCTCTCTCTTTCAAGACTAATCACCTATTTAAGACAATTAAATTTTCTTTATTCATATTTTTTTATTTTAATATTTTAAGTATTTTTTTAATTTTAAATGCATCTAATTTAAATATGTTTAAAAAGTACAATATTTGTACAAAAAAATTAAAAAATCACTAAATACAAAAAAAAAATTCAATACATTTTCATATTTTCTTGTATTCAATAAATTTTTTTAAAATTTTTGTACAAAATTTTTACTTTTTAAATATATTAAGATTAACTGAATCTAAAAATTAAAAATTAAAAAAAATGATTAAAATATTTTAACAAATAATTAAAAATATAAAAATATGAATTGAAAACTCATAAAATTGTTTTTAAAAATTATAAAACAAACTAGATGAATATATTTGAGACAAATTTGTTATTTTTTACGAAAATATATGCAAAAAAATAAAGGGAATGGTATTTGACTTTTTGATATTTGTTGGCTTTTTAATATTTTTATTTATTTTTTGGCTTTTATGCTATTTTGTCATATTTATAAACGAGTCATGATGTAACCCAAAACTTGAAGTCACTAAAAAGTCAAAAAAAACCAACAAATATTAAAAATCAAAAATTTATATTCATCCATTCTATTTTTACACATTTTTTTATCATCCATTATATTTTTACACATTTTTCATAAAAAAATTAAAGACAAAAGCATATTCTCAAATGAAAGGTATGAAATTGGGTCAAGTAAAAGCCTGTAGACGTTAGGCTAAATGATAACCCTTAGACAAGATTTTTTAGAATTTATTGATAGGCTTCACTATTAAATAATATTATTTATCCATATATATTTAGGGTTTGATGTTATTATTAATTTCTGATTTTTGTGTTCTTGGTTTTATTCTTTATTATGAATACAAAATCTAAAAAGGAAAAGAACACCAAATATATATAAATGAACAAAATTTTATGAAATTTGATGATAAGACCAAAAAAATATTGTTCATTTTATTTATATATATTTTTGTATTCGATTATATTTTAGAGAAAAATAAAAAGACTAACCTGATGACACCACTACAAGCACAATCAGAAGGGCTAAACAAGTGAATGAAGGCTTATTCATGGTTTGGTATGCACTGTCTTATTTATTTTTTTCTTTCTTTTTTGTACAAATAAATTGTCTACTTTCTTCAATATATAGGGAGGTAGAGATGTGAAATTACAGAAATCTTTGCTTTTGATTTACCACACATTCAATTGTGTAGGATTCATCTTTATTGACACATTATTATAAATAAATTTTCAAATAAATTGTCTACTTTCTTCACACTATATAGAGATAGAGATGCGAATTTACAGAAATCTTTGCTTTTGATTTACCACACATTCAATTGTGTAGGATTCATCTTTATTGACACATTATTATAAATAAATTTTCAAATAAATTGTCTACTTTCTTCACACTATATAGAGATAGAGATGCGAATTTACAGAAATCTTTGCTTTTGATTTACCACACATTCAATTGTGTAGGATTCATCTTTATTGACACATTATTATAAATAAATTTTCAAATAAATTGTCTACTTTCTTCACACTATATAGAGATAGAGATGCGAATTTACAGAAATCTTTGCTTTTGATTTACCACACATTCAATTGTGTAGGATTCATCTTTATTGACACATTATTATAAATAAATTTTCAAATAAATTGTCTACTTTCTTCACACTATATAGAGATAGAGATGCGAATTTACAGAAATCTTTGCTTTTGATTTACCACACATTCAATTGTGTAGGATTCATCTTTATTGACACATTATTATAAATAAATTTTCAAATAAATTGTCTACTTTCTTCACACTATATAGAGATAGAGATGCGAATTTACAGAAATCTTTGCTTTTGATTTACCACACATTCAATTGTGTAGGATTCATCTTTATTGACACATTATTATAAATAAATTTTCAAATAAATTGTCTACTTTCTTCACACTATATAGAGATAGAGATGCGAATTTACAGAAATCTTTGCTTTTGATTTACCACACATTCAATTGTGTAGGATTCATCTTTATTGACACATTATTATAAATAAATTTTCAAATAAATTGTCTACTTTCTTCACACTATATAGAGATAGAGATGCGAATTTACAGAAATCTTTGCTTTTGATTTACCACACATTCAATTGTGTAGGATTCATCTTTATTGACACATTATTATAAATAAATTTTCAAATAAATTGTCTACTTTCTTCACACTATATAGAGATAGAGATGCGAATTTACAGAAATCTTTGCTTTTGATTTACCACACATTCAATTGTGTAGGATTCATCTTTATTGACACATTATTATAAATAAATTTTCAAATAAATTGTCTACTTTCTTCACACTATATAGAGATAGAGATGCGAATTTACAGAAATCTTTGCTTTTGATTTACCATACATTCAATTGTGTAGGATTCATCTTTATTGACATATTATTATAAATAAATTTAAAAATTGAAATTATAAGTGTCTAGCACTTCTTTTTCTTAAATCATCCAAATGATTACTAGTTTTTCATTTTGGGTTTGTAAGTTCACTTGCCTTAATATGGTGACATTAAATGCACATATATCTTATGACGTTAAATTCAGAATTCTAAAAATATAATAATATATTTATACACAAAATTCATACAAAAAAGAGTTTTACTACAAATACAAAAATGGTGCGTAAAATCAACCATAGACAAGACACAAAAGGTAGATCTTATATGTGGGTCCTACACAGGTGAAATCCATCATTTGTGTCTTGTTTGTGACTGATTCCGTGCACCATTTCCGTGCACTTAGCGAATGGGTACAAAAAAAATACCACAAGAATGATGTGATCGTGATATTGTTGAAAATATAATTCATCTTTATAGATATTTTGTTCTAAAATAAAAAAAAAAAGTCCTTATTAAACCACACCATTGTGGATATATTCATATATCATTACTCTATCCACATACTTGTTTGTTTTTGGCGATTAATTATTATCATTGTGAGGATAGTCGTTAAAATATTATTTCGTAAAATATTAAAAAAAATACTTTTAGCTATAAACTTTTTAAAATGTCATTAATAAATGTATTTTTAGGGCCAAAATAATTTGGTTCGAAAAAATGTTTGTATTTTGTGACAAAAACGTTAGTTCCAAAATGATAGTAATTCATCAGTAAATGTTCAATTTGGTCACTAAAATATAGTAATGACACTTTTGACAATAAAAATATTTTATCCCTTAATTTTTGCTTCTAAAATCTTAATTTATTGTAGTAATATATTGTACAAAAATTCATGAATGACATGTAAGATGTCACCACAAATGGCAAACAAATTAAATACAAAAAAGAAAAAATTATACCGGTGGTCCATATATTTTATCCTTTGTGTCATTTTGATCTTACATTTTCAATTGATTTAATTTTAACTCTTAATTTTAGATTTTGTATTAATTTGGTCAGATTGATTACAACTCTTAGCATTTGTTATAAAAATACACATATAAGTAACATGTGTCATACTTTTAAGGACAACATTATAAATTTATTCAACTCAGTCAGTTAATCTCAACTAATTTAATGATAACT
>NW_021025148.1:129491-147208 GCF_004153795.1 Camellia sinensis | reverse complement strand
GTACTTGTATTGATTTTTTAAGCAAAACAATCTCTGTAATTGGTTTAGTTGATGAATTTTCACTAAAAGCTATAGGGAATAAGGAAATAAACTCTATCTTAGACAAAATGGCTCAATCAAAATGTGACCGAGAGAGAATCACAAAGTTTTAAATAGCAGTATTATGAGACAATTTAGTAACTAGATATGTCATGGTGTAATAGTATTAGCAGACTAATTAGTAATAGTATTGGTGGTGTTGAGAATATGTATGGGTAATCAATCATTAAATTTTTTTTCTTTTTCCTTTTCCTTTGTTTTCAAAATAAAATAATTAATAGTTGCAAGAAAAACTTTAATATAACCATTAGTCAACTTGTTTTCATACTTATTGTAAATCCGCTGATACTCATGTAATTTTCATTTTTAGTTATATATCATTATCCTATTTAACTTATTTTCTTAAAAGAAGTTGACTAATCGTGTTTATTGTTAATTTTAAATTAAATTTATTTATTTATTTTTAGATTACTTAATTAAAAAAGTGAGATTAAGGCTGAGAAAGAAAGAAAAATCGCAAACCAATCCGATCAAAACTAAACTGCTCGATTTAGTTTGGTTTTCTCACTGTACGATTTGGCCTTGGTTTTTAAAATATTTTAAACCTACTTCATGATTCAGTCTGTGATTTTATAGTTATAAATCCATTTTACAATACCATTTATATATTTAAATATATATATATATATATATATAATTTGTTAACAACAACAAACACTCAAATATCTTATTAAATATATATATATATATATATATTAAGTCTCTTTACTTTTACAGGTATCTTATTGTATAGTGGTAGAACTAATTCTAAACGTTCATCTAAACAATTCTTAGGTTGTAAATAATATTTTATGATCATATTGTGAATGATAATAATATTTCTAAAAATCATCGCTCCAAACCGAGCGGAGTGGATTCTTTGGGAATTTGGAGGCGTGCTGTAGTCTGGATGCAAATGTGGGGCATCTACAGAGTCTTTACCATTGTGCTGGCGAAAGGACTTCGTGAAATCATCATCGAAACAGACTCTACCATGGCTTAAGAGTTACTCATGAATGGGCCACCTCAGTATTCCCCATACAGATAAATTGTGGAAGACTTGCGCAAACTGCTCCATCCGCCATATTTTGCACGAAACTAACCAATGCGCTGATAAACTTGCCAACATGGGAGCTGATCAAGTTGAGCCACTTTTGTCCAAATTATGAGATTTTCGTGATACTCTTGAAAATATAACACAATTACAGAGTTTATTAGGTATTTTAAATTATGGACGAAATTTTATAAAAAATCTTTCAAAAATAGAAATTACTTAGCTAACCAAATTAAGGAAAATGTCATTTTTTAATGGACAGTAGAAGATGTTGCTTTAATTAAACAAATTAAAGAAAATGTTAAAACTTTACCAGATGTTTATCTTCTTAAAATAGGTGATAAGTTAATTTTAGAAATAGATGCCTCAAAAGCATGTTGGGAGATGTGTTCTTGTAACGCCCTCAAAAAAATAACATTAACCCATCAATATAGACATGCATTGATATATAAAAGTTCCACATTCTCTTATTCATCAGAGTTTCATTACAAAAAGTATTACATGTTAACGACAAAAGCAAATGCCCTAAAGGCTTACAGCTTTCCAAGTTAACACTTGGTTACAACAAAATTAAAACTTTACCAGATGTTTATCTTCTTAAAATAGGTGATAAGTTAATTTTAGAAATAGATGCCTCAAAAGCATGCTGGGGATGTGTTCTTAAAGCAATACTAAGTAACTTACGGCATGATAAAGAGATACCTTTATCAGAAAATGGGATTAGACTAAGAAAAAAAATCCAATACCCATAAAATTACAAAAAAAAAAAAGAATTAATTTGTGGATATAATTTTGGAACATTTAAACTAAATGAACAGAAATATATTATTTTTGAAAAAGAATTACTTGCAATAAAAAGTTTTCATATTTATTTAGTCCTAGAAAATTTTATTGTAAGCATTGATAATAAAGCAGTAAGAGATTTCTTGATTTATAAAAAACATATTGAGCGAGGAAGAAGATTAGCCTAGTATAATAAAGTTTTTGAATATACTTTTGAGGTAGAACATCTTAAAGGTACTAACAATTTTCTTGCAGATTTTCTTAGTAGAAATTCTTTCAAAAAATTAAATTACTAAACAAATTTTAATTTTTGCAGAAGACTTCTAGACCAAGAGGAGGTTTGTGAGTACTCGGACGTCTTTCCCAAGGATTTTGTGAGTTTGCCACCACATCGAGAGATCGAGTTCTCTATTGACTTAGTGCCCGGCACGGCGCCGATTTCTATGGCACCTTACCGTTTTGCCCCAGCCGAGTTGAGTGAGTTGAAGATTCAACTCCAGGAGTTGCTAGATAAGGGCTTCATTCGCCCTAGTGTTTCACCGTGGGGAGCACCGGCCCTCTTTGCTAAAAAGAAAGATGGTGCCTTGAGACTTTGTATCTATTACCGAAAATTGAATCGGGCTATGGTTAAGAACAAGTACCCAATGCCTCGTATAGATGATCTGTTTGACTAGTTGAAGGGGTCCCGTTGTTTCTCTAAGACAGATTTGAGATCAGGTTACCACTAGTTAAGGGTCAGGGAGGAGGATATTTCGAAGACGGTATTCTGTACGCGGTATGGCCACTATGAGTTTCTGGTGATGCCATTTGGGCTCACCAATGCACCGGCAGTGTTTATGGATTTGATGAACCGGATCTTCCGAGAATTCTTAGATCGTTTTGTAGTCGTTTTCGTGGACGACATTCTGATTTATTCATCGTCTGAGGAGGAGCACGAGGAACACTTGAGAGCGATGCTTGAGTTGCTTAGAGCCCATAGGCTGTATGCCAAGTTTGGAAAGTGTGAGTTCTGGCTAGGAGAGGTCAAGTTCTTAGGCCATGTGGGGTTTCCGGGGAAGGGGTGTCTGTTGATACATCCAAGATTGAGGCAGTGCAAGATTGGGCACAGCCTAAGAGTGTTTTTGAGATCCGCAGCTTTTTGGGATTAGCTAGGTATTACCGCCGGTTTGTGAAAGATTTCTCTAGGCTAGCTTCGCCGTTGACTAGATTGACACGAAAAGGGGTCAAATTTGTATGGAGTGAGACTTGTAAAAAGTCGTTCCAAGAGTTGAAAGTTAGATTGACTACCGCTCCAGTTTTGATTATCCCGGAGAGAGGTTTGGGTTATGCAGATTATTGTGATGCCTCACGAGAGGGTTTGGGTTGTGTGTTGATGCAAGAGGGGAAAGCAGTAGCCTATGGCTCACGTCAGTTAAAGATTCAAGAAAGAAATTACCCTACTCACGACCTAGAACTAGCAACAGTTATTTTTGCCTTGAGGATTTGGAGGCACTACCTTTATGGTGAGAGATTCGAGGTGTTCTCGGACCATAAGTGCCTTGAGGATTTGGAGGCACTACCTTTATGGTGAGAGATTCGAGGTGTTCTCGGACCATAAGAGTTTGAAGTACTTGTTTACACAGAGAGACTTGAATTTGAGGCAGAGGAGGTGGATGAAGTTCATTGAGGACTACGACTTCGAGTTGCACTATCACCCGGGAAAGGCCAATGTTGTGGCCGATGCCCTTAGTAGGAAATCCATTAGTGATGTAGCTTGTATAGCCATCTGGGAGTTGGAGATGTTGGTTACACTTGGCGAGTTTGATTTGTTTTTGGGTGAATCTGTTGACGCTGCGGCCTTGTTTTTCGTTGTTGCGCAACCTACACTTGTGACTTGAGTGTTAGAGGCACAGGGAGGTGACCTTGAGGTAGAATCCCTCCGAGAGAAGATCTCCAGTGGGAAGGTTAAGAAGGGTTTGACTGTGTATCCCGACTTGAGTGTGAGATACCGAGACCGTCTGTTTGTGCCGGAGTCTTGCCAAGAGGAAGTACTCCGAGAGTTTCACCATTCGTGCCTTGCGGTGCATCCGGGAGGCACTAAGATGTACCGTGATTTGGGTCGTCAGTTTTGGTGGCGAGGGATGAAGAAAGATGTGGCAGTGTTTGTGTCTAAGTGTCTTACTTGTCAGCAAGTGAAGGCCGAGCATCAGAGGCCAGCGGGTTTGTTGCAACCCTTGCCTATTGCCGAGTGGAAGTGGGAGCATGTCACTATGGACATCGTTGTGGGTCTTCCGAGGACTCAGCAGGGTAGTGACACTATTTGGGTGGTTGTAGATTGGTTGACTAAATCGGTGCACTTTATCCCTATGCGCGCGAGAGATTCGGTAGATCATCTTGCCAACTTGTATATTCGGGACATAGTGAGGTTGCACGGGGTCCCAGTGTCGATCGTCTCAAATAGAGATCCACGTTTTACTGTTAGGTTGTGGCAGAGTTTGCAGAGTGCCTTGGGCACTAGGTTGACCTTTAGCACGGCTTATCATCCTTAGACTGGCGGGCAGTCCGAGCATACTATTCAGATCCTTGAGGATATGCTTCGAGGTTGTGTCCTTGACTTTAGTGGGTCGTGGGAGAGGCACTTGCCCTTGGTGGAGTTTGCCTACAACAACAGTTTTCAATCGAGTATCGGTATGGCACCGTTTGAGGCTTTGTATGGCTGACCTTGTAGGTCTCCGGTTTGTTGGGCCGAGGTGGGTGATGCACCTTTGTTGGGTCCGGAGTTGGTGAGGGAAACGACGGAGAAAGTTGAGCTTATCCGTAGAAGGCTTGTTACAGCCCAGAGTCGTCAAAAATGTTAGGTCGACCGTAGGAGGAAGCCTTTGGCATTTGAGACGGGGGATCATGTTTTTCTGAAAATATCACCCAGGCAGGGTTTGATGAGGTTTGGGAAGAGTGGGAAGTTGTCCCCTCGGTTTATAGGCCCTTTCGAGATCCTTGAGAGGATAGGCGAGGTTGCCTACCGTTTAGCTTTGCCGCTGTAGTTGTCCGGGGTGCATGACGTGTTTCATGTCAGTATGCTTCGGAAGTATGAGCCGGATCCATCGCATGTATTGGATTGGACCGAATTAGAGGTAGATGAAGATGTCTCGTATGAGGAGAGACCGGTTCGGGTCTTGGATAGATGAGATCAAGTCTTGCGAGGCAAGACCATTCCCTTGGTAAAGGTTTTGTGGAAACATCACGGAGTGGAAGAAACCACTTGGGAACGTGAGTTGGAGGTCCGTGAAAAATATCCGAATAAGTTTGTTGATGTGTAATCTTGTGTTAGGAATTTTGTAATATTGATGAACTTTAAGAGCATGGGATATGTCTTAAGTTGTAAAACATTGTATATGTTTTGATTTATGGAAGTATTGTGGAACTTGCCTTGAAATGGAAGTTTATTTTAACATTGTATTTGTTAATGATGTTTTAGAAATGCAAATATAATATTGGCATTGAATATGTTTTGAGATGCATGTTGATAATGCAAGTTGGAGATTATATTGTGATTTGCCTCTTGAAAAGAGATTAGATGACCAGTAGTGGGTCAGGTTGTTGAATATTGAGTTGTAATATTGTAAAGAATTGAGATAAACATGTTTTTGAAAACTTGTACTTAATTTCGGGGACGAAATTCCTTAAGGGGGGGGGGGAGGTTATAGCGAATCCGGTTTTCCCTTCCTTATTTACTGTATTTCAGACTCGGTTCCATTGATAGTTGTGGTTGTCTGTATTTCATTTCCGTCCTCTAATGCTTTGGCTTGGAGTTTAAAAATGCCTTGGGCGTGTTTCGAACAGGTTGGTTGAGCTTTAGTCCCATTCCTTGTTGCTCAGATTTTTGGTGGTCCGCTCGAGCAGGTCTTCTTGCGCTCGAGCAGAGTTTGCACACCTTCAGTAGTTTGTCCGTCTACAAAAGTACTGCAGATGTGTTTTTCATGCTCGAGCGATCGCGCTCGAGCGGACCTTTTTGCCCTCGAGCAGGTGTTCAATGTCTGTAAAAATACTGGGAGAGGGTAATCTACGCTCGAGCGAGTTTCACTTTGCGCTCGAGTGGGTATGTTTTGCAGTTGTGTCTTGACACTCGAGCGGGTATTCTTGCGCTCGAGCGGGTCCAATTTTTGTGCTTAACGCTCGAGCATCCTATTCTCCGCTCGAGTGGACTAGTTGTATATCAGATGGCAGCTGGGTGATTTTAAATCACTTTTCACACTTTCTTTCTCCCTCTTACTTTTCAAAACCTCTATTGGAGAGCACCTCACTCTAAAACTCCAACTTCTCTCTAGGGTTTGATCTAGTAGGAGTGATCTTCTACCCTTAGGACTTTGTAAAAAGTGTGGAGCTTGTTAAGGGCTACATTTTGATCCGAAAATATTGGGGTTTGGAGCATTTCGAATTTCTTCATCTTCCTCCTTTGAGCTCCTCCTTTGAGGTAGGGATAACTACTCATTTTTATGAGCTTTAACCTAAATGTTGAGTTTTTTTGTATAAATGGTTTAATTTGGGAAGTTAGGGTTTGAGATGTGTTATATTGGAAAGAGGGGTTTTGTTCTTTTGATTCAAACATATGTGTTTTGGGTCTAAGAAGGAGGTTATTGATTTTGTTGATAATATTTGGACCTTTGGGTCAATGTTGAGGAAAGGGGGAAAATGCCATGTTTGGGTATATGTGGATCATTAGTGTAATTAATGACATTTATTATGGAAATATGAAATTGAGTGGGAACAATGAAATTGGCTCATTATGAGGTAGAATGGTGGAGTTGGATTTATTAATCGCTCACTTATAAAATTGTTGTCAAATTACCTGTTGATGCATTTATTATTTGTTTAGAAATAAATTGCTTTGGGCTATCGGTGGAGGATAGTCTTGATTGTTGTAGACAATGCATGATGATTAGGCGAATTAAAACCAATCAATGGAATATGTCATTGAATATGATGATTGGAATAATACATTAAATATATGTATTGATTGATTATGTATATGATATGTGTTTATATACATTGTGTTGTATGGGAGGAGATAGGGGATGGACTCCACGGTTTAGGAGGAGATAGGGGATGGACTTCTAAACCGGATATTATTTGGGAGGAGATAGGGGATGGACTCCATTAATACAGCAAATATGTGTATCTATTGAAGTGTTGATACAACGAATATGTGTATCTATTGTGAAGTATGGAAGTGTTTAAATGTGTTATTGATACAGCAAATATGTGTATGTATTGTGAATTATGGAAGTATTGTTGATGTGAGCTGTGGTCTCATGGGAATTGTTTGGCCAGGTTCTGAGCCATGTCTATGAATTGAAAATTAGTTAAGTAAAGGAAAGAGGAATGAAACATGGACATATTTGTCATGTAATTGAAACGAATTATGAATTGATTTGTGTGAGTTAAACATTTATCAAATGCTAATGTTTTAGTTATCGCACATATTATGTTTAGCATATCTCTACTGGGCGTTGGCTCACCCTTTATGGGGCATTATTTTCAGGTATAGGTGTTATGCCATCTCCAATGACGTAGCTTGGGAGGCTTGAGGCTGTTAGACTCTTTTTTGTTATTTTTGTCGTATTAGATGTATATCAAGCCAAAGGCTTATTTTGTGTAGAGTTAGTACTCTCCTTTTTGTAACCAAGAGTTGACTTGGAAAGTTGTAAGCCTATAGGGCATTTACTTTTGTTGTCAACATGTAATACCTTTTGTAAGAATACTCTGATGATTGTAATATGAAATCTCTTCTCTTTAGCGTGAATGTATGTTATGATGGGTTTATTTTTGAGGGCGTGACACACAGTCAGAATAAGAATTAAAACACAAGGATTAGAAATGAAATCGAATTCCCATAATTTGGCTATTCATTGGAAAACAATTCATGAATTGACCAAATTTCCTGAAACCAAAACAAGATCACAAGATAATAAAATCGTTGAAATCTTTGAACCAAGACCATTTGACACGGTAATCCAACCGCGTTTAATGAATTGGAGCGATTTAGAAGTCTCTCAACAATAGTTAATCCATGACCTAGTGGAACAAGGAGAATCTTCTAAAACAAAAAATCTTGCACAAATGCAAATACAAGTGTCAGGAAAAAATTTATATATTCAAAATACAGTTCCAAAAATTAAAAGATTAACTTCTGTATTTGAAAAAGATTTTCCTAACAAATCATTTTCAAATTTAAGCATTGGTGAATTGAGTAATGATTCTAATCAAGAATCTATTACTTCAACAAATGTTCATATTCCTATTTTTCTAGGAATAAGAAGACAATTTGAACATATTAAGTCTGCTTATATGTATCATTTTCAAACAAAAAATGATGAAATTATTTTTTCTCCTAGCTAAGGAAAAAGAAGATACACATATGTATTGGGAACATTTAATTTTGCAGGTTATAAACCCTATAGCCTCAGTGTTCTCATAGACATAGGAGTTACAATTAGCTCATGTAAGTGGAATGTCATACCAAAAGAAAAATGGGCATTAATGAAACATCCAATTTTGGTTACTGAAATTGATGGAAATCATACTTCCATACAATTGAAGGCTAAAAATATAGCTATTTGGTTAGATGGTAGCAAGTTTATTATATCAAAAATTCTATGTTTTCCTTATATGCATGGTGATTTCCTTCTTGGAAATAATTTTATATATAAATACCTTCCAATGCAAATACAGGTAAAAGCCATTTCATTAAGCATAAAGAATGTCTTAATTCATATTCCTTTGTTAGAACAACATAAATATATTTGTGATAAAGAGTTTGTGCCGGAAAGGAGCTTTCTATTATTTTTATTATGGAATTATGATGGAGTTATGGTGTTAAGAGAAGTTAGAGACGAAGTAGGCAACAAAAGGATGGAGAGAATTTACATTGCTTCATTCATTGGCTTGAATGCCAATTTGTAGAATACATCTTATATATACAAACAAAACCATAAAGTCATCCTAGTCTATCCTAACATTATTACATTGTAGAAAATTAGCACATCAATACGGCCAAAATTTTGCACCTTTCTACCAAAGGCTATAAGCCTAGACATAGGCTTGGACAAAAGTTTTACAAAAAATAAATACAAGATCAAAAATAGTCTTGAGAACCATAAATAAAAACCTACCATTATTGGTCATATTCTAACAAACTAGAATTATAAGAACCTCCTCAGTTTTCAAAGGGATAGACTGAAACAGATAAGATTTGGCTGATCTTTTCTGTCTTGTAACGTCAGTTGAAAGGATTTGTCTGATCACTTTCCGCCTAATAATGCAGGTTGCTCCACGTGTCTTAGATAAGGTTAGAGTCGATCAGGAGGCAGCTACATGTGATAGTGGGGTCCACTATGCTTCCATCCGGTTTATGAGATTGTGATACTCTTTATCAGTCTCTGATGGAGGGGAATCAAGATCTTGGTTGTATTGCTTATTCCAAAAATGTTCTACATCATCCACGGTCATGGCTAATTCCAACGGAAGATCCAAATTATTTCTCTTTTTGAGATTTAATAACATGTCAAGAGCCTCATTAATTTGTGTATGAGACCTTTGATATGTTATGAAAAAATGGGTTACAAATAGTATTCTACCATCTGTGACCATGAATGGCAATTTTGCTGAGTTATGGATATTGGACGCTGCCTGTGAAACATATATTAGACTGTCTATCCAATATTCTGTCAAAGAAAGTTTTTGAATATTTTCCAATCGCTCTCTCCGACGATCTTCATCTAAATAATCATCTTCAAATTCAAAATCTTCAGTTTCTTTAAGATACCAAATCTGGTATGGTTAAAAAAAAATATTCTTATTCCCGCCAAACAACAGTGCTGGAGATCTAGAAAGTAAAATATTTATTCCATCAGAAGCCTTTTACTACCCATGAGAGCATTGCTTTGATGATCATTGGATATTCTATCCATTGGATTGGATCTAAAATTTGGAAAATAATTTGAATAGTTATTCCCCAATCTATGTCTTCAAAAAATCACATGTCATGGTTTGCCATGATGGTTATTTTGGAAATTCCATCTTTAAAATTTAATTTATCATACGATCGTTCTAAGGTTTGTCCAATCTTATCACGATGATTCTCAACTTGATTTTTGATTGTCATAAAAATTTCTCTTGGAAGCAAAGTTCTCGCTTTTTCAAAAAGACAATTTTTTTTATTTGTTCAAAAACTGGATTAGAAAACTCATTTGATATGAGGTCTGATAGCTGAAAAAAATTGTTTATTTTTTCAAAATTAAAATCTTCATTCCAATTCATTTGTTTACGGATACTGAAACAAAGATTTTGCAAATCTTTTAATTTAGCTGTTTGCTCAGCTAATTTGTTGGCCAGAACTCCCATGTGTTTTCGAAATTTCACTTTGTTGTCTATAATGTGAGTTTTTCAAACTCCATTGAGTTCTGTATAAATTTCTTTGGATATACCAGGGTTGAAAAATTCTTTTATTTCAGATTCATTTGGTTTAGATGTCTGAATATTAGTTGGAATTAGGTTAGTTCTCATTTGACAAATTTTTTTTTTTGATAAACAAGCATAGCTGGTCCACTATATAGCTTGCTCCTAAAAATTCCCAAACTTGTGTTTTACAATCATTCCATTCTGTGTAAATTCTAGGTTGTCTTCCTGCAAACACAATATAAACTTTTTCTTGTCTGGGGATTGCTTTTTTAGCAATTGTCACCCAATCTCCTTGAGCGGGTTGTTTACCCTTGTCCATTTTTTCCTCTTGGTCTAGAGGTCTTCTGCAAAAATTAAAATTACTTGTTTAGTAATTTAATTTTTTGAAACAATTTCTATTAAGAAAATCTACAAGAAAATTGTCAGTACCTTTAAGATGTTCTACCTCAAAAATATATTCAAAAATTTTATTATACCAGACCAATCTTTTTCCATACTCAATAGGTTTTTTATTGATCAAGAAATCTCTTATTGTTTAATTATCAGTGTGTAGAATAAAATTTTCTGGAGCTAAATAAATACGAAAACTTTTATTGTCAATCTTATTGCAAGTAATTCTTTTTCAAGAATAATATATTTCTGTTCGTTTGGTTTAAATGTTCCAGAATTATATCCACAAATTAATTCTTCTTTTTGTAATTTTATGGGTATTGAATTTTTTATTGGTCTAATCCCACTTTCTGATAAAAGTATCTTTTTATCATGTCATAAGTTACTTGGTATTGCTTTAAGAACACATCCCCAGCATGCTTTTGAGGCATCTGTTTCTAAAATTAATTTATCACCTGTTTTAGGAAGATAAATAGCTGATAAAGTTTTAACATTTTCTTTAATTTGTTTAATTAAAGCAACATCTTCTGCTGTCCATTCAAAAATAACATTTTCCCTTAATTTGGTTAACCAATGAATTTCTATTTTTGAAAGATTTTTTATAAAATTCCGTCCATAATTTAAAATACCTAATAAACTCTATAATTGTGTTATATTTTCAAGAGTATCAATAAAATCTCGTATTTTGGACAAAATACGTTCTTGTAATTTTAAACCTTTTTGGTCTAAAATTATTCCTAAAAATTTAATTGATTCTTTTTCTAGTTCAACCTTTTTTGGAGACAAAAAAATTCCATGTTTTTGGAATTTTTCACAAAGTAATTTTAAATGTTTTTTATGCTCCTCCCGGGTTTTAGAGAAGATAAGTATATCATCAATATAAACTACACAACAATCTTTAAGATCTTTATAAATTGTATCCATCCACCATTGAAATACCTGTGGTGCTATATTTAACCCATAAGACATAACATTCCAGTGGTAATGTTCTTTAAGTGTACTAAAAGATGCCAATTTTTTTGACTCTTCAGTCAATTGAATTTGCCAAAATCCACTATTACAATCAAATTTGCTAAAGATTTTTGATCCTTTGGTTAAGTTAATTAAAACATCTTTTCGTGAAATAAAATATCCATCAAATTCTAAATTTTCATTTTAGTTGTTTATAGTTGACTACCATTCTGGCTTTTCCTCTTTTAATTTCAGCATAGTTTCTTATCATAAAAGCTGGACTAGAGTGAAGGCATCTAGTTTCTTTGATTAACTTTTTGTCTAAAAGTTCATGGAGTTGAATATCAAATTTATCTATATCTTGTCTAGTATAGATCATTGGTCTTACTCTAATGATAACATTAGGGTTTTTTCAATTTTGAACTACAATAATGCGAACTACGTTGCCACAGTTTTAATGGATTTTCACTAAAATTTTCTTCTAGAATTTTATAAATCCAATGTGATTCATCAATAATTTTGATGATGGGAGTTAAACCACCATGCAGAATGGGTGCAAACTCTTTATCACAAATATATTTATGTTGTTCTAACAAAAGAATATGAATTAAGACATTATTTATGCTTAATGAAATGGCTTTTTCTTATATTTGCATTGGAAGGTATTTATATATAAAATTATTTCCTAGAAGGATCGCCATGCATATAAGGAAAACATAGAATTTTTGGTATGATGAACTTGCTATCATTTAACCAAATAGCTATATTTTTAGCCTTGAATTGTATGGAAGTATGATTTCCATCAATTCCAGTAACCAAAATTGGATGTTTCATTAATGTCCATTTTTCTTTTGGTATGGCATTCCATTTACATGAGCTGATTGTAGCTCATGTGTTTATGAGAACACTGAGGCTATAGGGTTTATAACCTGCAAAATTAAATGTTCCCAATACATATGTGTATCTTCTTTTTCCTTAGCTAGGAGAAAAAATAATATCATCATTTTTTGTTTGAAAATGATACATATAAGCAGACTTTTAATATGTTCAGATTGTCTTCTTGTTCCTGAAAAAATAGGAATCTAAACATTTGTTAAAGTAATAGATTCTTGAATTAAAATTATTACTCGATTCACCAATGCTTAAATTTGAAAATGATTTGTTGGGAAAATCTTTTTCAAATACAGAAGTTGATCTTTTAATTTTTGGAATTGTATTTTGAATATATAAATTTTTTCCTGACACTTGTATTTGCATTTGTGCAAGATTTTTTTGTTTTAGAAGATTCTCCTTGTTCCATTAGGTCATGGATTAACTATTGTCGAGTGACTTCTAAATCGCTCCAATTCATTAAATGTGGTTGGATTACAGTGTCAGATGGTCTTGGTTTAAAGATTTCAACGATTTTATTATCGTTTGATCTTGTTTTGGTTTCAGGAAATTTGGTCAATTCGTGAATTGTTTTCCAACGAATAGCCAAATCATGGGAATTCGATTTCATTGATAATCCTTGTGTTTTAATTCTTATTCTGACTGTGTCTTCAAGATTAGGATCATTTATGAAAATAAAGAAATTTGGTCTAACGTTAAACCAAACTACTCCATAAGCCAAATTAGATTGAATTCCTCCAATGATTGTTTTCATTGGGTAGGAAAATCTTTTATCAAAAATTACTGCCAAAATAGGAGTATCTATCCCTTGGCAGAATAAGGTTGTTATGGTTATCTGTATTAATCCAATATGAATATATTGAATCTCGGGATATTTCTTTTTCCATCTTGCAACCATTTTCTTATCAAAAAAAGAAATATCAATATTTCCTTCTTCTGTCCATTTTGCTTGAGTGTTGCCACTGTATTGTTCAAACACTCTTGCTGAAAAGAAGTTGAATATTGAAAGTTGGTAAATTTTTGGCACAACAACTTCTTGCATTTTTTTGAATTTTGTTAATTCTTCTTTGGTAAAAGTTTTTTCTTCTCCAATTACATCTCCAAGTCGAATGGCTTGTAATTGTTCTGGAGATATACTATCTGCTTCTTGAGATATTTCTTGATTGTCAATATTAGTCATCATGAAGATTAGTTCTTCATCTGAACTTTCATTATCACTTGAAATTTCATACAAGATTTATTCTTCATCAGAAATTTCTACGCCATATATTATTTCAAAATCTTGTTCTTCAAGAACTTTGATAATTTTTTCTACACTTTTTCCCCTTTTTGGGCATTCGGGTGCATAGTGACCTTCTTCGTTACAAATGTAACATTTACAAGTTTTCTTTTTTCAAATACTTGTTGGTTTCTTTTTTCGAATATACTTTTTCTTTTTGAAATAATTGTAACATTTACAAGTTTTGTTCTTTTTCAAAAAAGTTTTGTTCTTTTTCTAAGGTTTCCATTTATAGTTTATGCGTTTTTTGGAAAATCCTTTTTGCTTGGGAAATGTATTACGACCAATTTTTCAATTTTCTTTTAAAATTTAATCACAACATTTTTGACCATATTGTGAGTTGAAAATTTGATTTTTTATTTGTTTTTTCGCTTTTGCTTCCAGACACCGATCTGCTATCAGTCTTAGAACATAATTAACTTGAAAACCAAGATTACCAAGTAATTTATGGCATGATAAAGAGATACCTTTATCAGAAAATGGGATTAGACTAAGAAAAAAATCCAATACCCATAAAATTACAAAACGAAGAATTAATTTGTGGATATAATTCTGGAACATTTAAACCAAATGAACAGAAATATATTATTTTTGAAAAAAATTACTTGCAATAAAATTGGCAATAAAAATTTTTCATATTTATTTAGCCCTAGAAAATTTTATTGTACGGATTGATAATAAAGCAGTGAGAGATTTCTTGATCAATAAAAAAAACCTATTGAGCATGGAGGAAGATTAGCCTAGTATAATAAAATTTCTGAATATACTTTTGAGGTAGAACATCCTAAAGGTACTAACAATTTTCTTACAAATTTTCTTAGTAGAAATTGTTTCAAAAAATTAAATTACTAAACAAGTAATTTTAATTTTTACAGAAAACCTCTAGACCAAGAGGGAAAAATGGACAAGGGTAAACAACCCACTCAAAGAGATTGGGTGACAATTGCTAAAAAAAAATCCCCAGACAAGAAAAAGTTTATGTTGTGTTTGTAGGAAGACAACCTGGAATTTACACAAAATGGAATGATTGCAAAATGCAAGTTTGGAGATTTTCAAGAGCAAGCTATAAATCATATGATAGCATGACCAAAGCTAAAAAAAGCTTTTACAGTGCACCAATTATGCTTGTTTATCAAAAAAAAAAAAATGTCAAATGAGAACTAACCCAGTTCCAGCTAATATTCAGACATCTAAACCAGATGAATTTGAAATAAAAGACTTTTTCAACCCTGGTATATCGAGAGAAATTTATACAGAACTCAATGAAGTTTGGAAAACTCACATTATAGACAACAATGTGAAATTTCAAAAACACATGGGAGCTCTGGCCAACAAATTAGCTGAGCAAACAGCTAAATTAAAAGGTTTGCAAAATCCTTGTTTCAGTATCCTTAAACAAATGAATTGGAATGAATATTTTAATTTTCAAAAAATGAACAATTTTCTTCAGCTACTAGACCTCATATCAGATGAGTTTCCTGATCCAATTTTTGAACAAATAAAAAGAATTAGTCTTTTTGAAAAAGCGAGAACTTTGTTTCCAAAAGAAATTTTTATGATAATTAAAAATCGAGTTGAGGATCATTGTGATAAGATTAGACAAATCTTAGAACGATCTTATGATAAATTAAATTTTGAAGATGGAATTCCCAAAATAACCATCATGGCAAACCATGACATGTGGTTTTTTAAAGACATAGATTGGGAAATAACTAGTCAAGTTATTTTCCAAATTATAGATCCAATCCAATGGATAGAATATCCAATGATCATCAAAGCAATGCTCTCATGGGTAGTAAAAGGCTTCTGATGGAGTAAATATTTTACTTTCTAGATCTCCAACACTGTTGGCTGGCGGGAACGAGAACATTTTTTTCCAACCATACCAGAATTGGTATCTTAGAGAAACCGAAGATTTTGAATTTGAAGATGATTATTTTGATGAAGATCGTTGGAGAGAGCAATTGGAAAATATTCAAAAACTTTCTTTGACAGAATATTGGATAGACAGTCTAATATCTGTTTCACAAGCAGCGTCCAATATCCATGGCTCAGCAAAATTTCCATTCATGGTCGTAGATGGTAGAATACTATTTGTAACCCATTTTCCCATAACATATCAAAGGTCTCCTACACAAATTAATGAAGCTCTTGACATGTTATTAAATCTCAAAAAGAGAAATAATTTGGATCATTCGTTGGAACTAGCCATGACAGCGGATGATATAGAACATTTTTGGAATGAGCAATACAGCCAGAATCTTGATTTCCCTCCATCAAAGAGTGATGAAGAGTATCACAATCTCATAAACCGGATGGACGCATAGTGGACCCTACTATCACATGCAGCTGTCTCCTGATCGACTCCAACCTTATCCAGGACACGTGGAGCAACCTGCATTATTAGGCGGAAAGTGGTCAGACAAATCCTTTCAACCGACGCTACAAGACAGAAAAGATCAGCCAGGAATGAGCAATACAGCCAGGATCCTGATTCCCCTCTGTCAAAGACTGATGAAGAGTATCACAATCTCATAAACCGGATAGAAGCATAGTGGACCCTCCTATCACATGCAGCTGTCTCCTGATCGACTCCAACCTTATCCAGGACAAGTGGAGCAACCTGCATTATTAGGCGGACAGTGGTCAGACAAATCCTTTCAACCGACGCTACAAGACAGAAAAGATCAGCCAAATCTTATCTGTTTCAATCTATCCCTTTGAAAATCGAGGAGGGTAGACAGTGTATATAAGTGTAGTTTGTCAGAATATGACCAACAATGGAAGGTTTTTATTTATTGTTCTCAAGAATTTTTTGATCTTGTATTTATTTTTTGTTGAACTTTTGTCCAAGCCTATGTCTAGGTTTATAGCCTTTGGTAGAAAGGTGCAAAATTTTGGCCGTATTGGTGTGCTAATTTTCTACAATGTAATAATGTTATAATAGACTAGGATGACTTTATGGTTTTGTTTGTATATGTAAGATGTATTCTATAAATTGACTTTCAAGCCAACATAATAAACAATGTAAATTCTCTCCACCCTTTTGTTGCCTACTTTGTCTCTAACTTCTCTTAACACCATAACTCCATCATAATTCCATAATAAAAATAGTAGAAAGCTTATTTTCTTTTTTGTTGTGAAATTGATATCAGAGCTTGGTGAAGAGCTTTTAAAAATAAGATCAAGCTATATAAGTATTTCCATCTATATATAAATTTTGATATGTATAAGTGTGTATGGTGTGCTTAATGATATTAAAAATATAAAAAAAAAAATTACTAGAAAAATATTATTTGGCCGGTCTAGTTTCTAAATTGTATATCCTTTGTATTTTATATCTTCATAATTATTTGTTTCATCTATAGTTGTTGTAAAACCTATATGCTTAGTGTATGTCAAAGCCTATATACTCATTAAGATCTTTTGACTAGTGGCCATAATTAGGCATTTTTAAGTCTTTAAGATCATAAAGAGAGGTTTTAAGCACCAGATAATACACTAGGAGGGTCTTAGGTACCAACAACAATCTATAATAGCAATTAATCCTAAAGATATAATATGCTTTGGAAATACAAAAAATAATTTTAATAATAAATATGACCATAGTTTGCATATTACTAAAGAGTCTGCAAATATAAATAGTGTGTGTTCCAGTTTAAATAATATTACTAATATTATGTGTTCTTGGTTTTCTAAATTAGATAAAAATCAAAAAATAAATCAAAATTATCTAGAAATCAAGGTTGAGTCCATAGAATCTAAAATAGACAATTTAGGTACTATAATAAATATTGACTTAAACAAAGAAGCAAAAAACCAAATAAACAATTTGGTGACATAAAAATTTACCAG
>NW_021025148.1:106570-126486 GCF_004153795.1 Camellia sinensis | reverse complement strand
GGGGCTCCGAATCCGGAGACTTTTCTTCGGCCCTAAGGTGTCATGCACCAAAGGGGGATCCGAATCCGGAGACTTTGTTCGGCCCTAAGGTGTCATCCACCAAAAGGGGCTCCGAATCCGGAGACTTTTCTTCGGCCCTAAGGTGTCATGCACCAAAGGGGGATCCGAATCCGGAGACTTTGTTCGGCCCTAAGGTGTCATCCACCAAAAGGGGCTCCGAATCCGGAGACTTTGTTTGGCCAATCGTGATATCCACGAAGGGCGCTTCGAATCCGGAGACTTTAATCGGCTCTATGGCGTCAAGCACCAAAGGGGGGCTCCGAGTCCGTGGACTTTGTTTGGCCAATCGGGATATCCACGAAGGGCGCTCCGAATCTGGAGACTTTAATCGGCCCTAAGGTGTCATGCACCAAAGGGGGCTCTGAATCCGGAGACTTTGTTCGTCCTTAAGGTGTGATGCACAAAAGGGGGCTCTGAATCCGGAGACTTTGCTTGGCCAATCGTGATATCCACGAAGGGCGCTCCGAATCTGGAGACTTTAATCGGCCCTAAGGTGTCATGCACCAAAGGGGCCTCTGAATCCGGAGACTTTGTTCGGCCCTACGGTGTCATGCACCAAAGGGGGATCTGAATCCAGAGACTTTGTTTTGCCAATCGTGATATCCACGAAGAGCGCTCCGAATCCGGACATTTTAATCGTCCCTAAGGTGTCATACACCAAAGGGGCCTCTGAATCCGGAGATTTGTTCGGCCCTAAGGTGTCATCCACCAAAAGGGGCTCCGAATCCGGAGACTTTGTTTGGCCAATCGTGATATCCCCGAAGGGCGCTCCGAATCCGGAGACTTTAATCGGCCCTAAGGTGTCATGCACCAACGGGGACTCCGAATCCGGAGACTTAATCGGCCCTAAGGTGTCATGCACCAAAGGGGGCTCCGAGTCCGGAGACTTAATCGGCCCTAAAGTGTCATGCACCAAAAGGGGGCTCTGAATCCGGAGACTTAATGTGGCCAATCGTGATATCCACGAAGGGCGCTCCAAAACCGGAGTCTTCATCGGCTCCGAATCCAGAGACTTTGTTCGGCCCGAAGGTGTCATGCACCGAAAGGGACTTCGAATCCGGAGACTTTGTTTGTCCAATCGTGATATCCACGAACGGCGCTCCGAATCCGGAGACTTTAATCGGTCCTAAGGTTTGATGCACCAAAGGGGGCTTCGAATCCGGAGACTTTCTTCGGCCCTAAGGTGTCATGCACCAAAGGGGGCTCCGAATCCGGAGATTTTGTTTGGCCAATCGTTATATCCACGTAGTGCGCTCCGAATCCGGAGACTTTAATCGGTCCTAAGGTGTCATGCACCAAAGAGGGCTCCGAATCTAGAGACTTTGTCCGGCCCTAAGGTATAATGCACCAAAGCGGGCTCCGAATCCGGAGACTTTGTTTGGCCAGTCGTTACATCCACAAAGTGCGCTCCGAATTCGGAGACTTTGTTCGGCCCTAAGGTGTCTTGCACCAAATAGGGCTCCGACTCCGAGACTTTGTTTAGCCAATCGTGATATCGGAGACTTTAATCGGCCCTAAGGTTTCATGCACCAAAGGGGGCTCCGAATCCGGTGACTTTGTTTGGCCAGTCGTTATACCCACAAAGTGCACTCCGAATTCGGACACTTTGTTCGGCCCTAAGGTGTCATACACCAAATAGGGCTCCGAATCCGGAGACTTTGTTTGGCCAATCGTGATATCCCCGAAGGGTGCTCCGAATCCAGAGATTTTAATCGGCCCTAAGATGCCATGCACCAGAGGGGGCTCCGAATCTGGAAACTTTGTTCGGCCCTAAGGGGTCATGCACAAAAGGAGAATCCGAATTTGGAAACTTTGTTTGGCCAATCGTGATATCCACGGAGGGCGGTTCGAATCCGGAGACTTTAATCGGCCCTAAGGTGTCATGCACCAAAGGGGGCTCCGAGTCCGGAGACTTTGTTTGGCCAATCGTGATATCCACGAAGAGTGCTCCGAATCCGGAGACTTTAATCGGCCCAAAAGTGTCGTGCCCCAAAGGGGGCTCCGAATCTGAAGACATTGTTCGTCCCTAAGGTGGCATGCACCAAAGGGGGCTCCGAATCTGAAGACTTTGTTTGGCCAATCGTGAAATCCACGAAGGGCGCATGGAATCCGAAGACTTTAATCGGCCCTAAGGTGTCATGCACCAAAGGGGGCTCTGAATCCGGAGACTTTGTTCAGCCCTGAGGTGTCATGTACCAAAGGGGGCTCTAAATCCAGAGACTTTGCTTGGCCCTAAGGTCTCACGTACCAAAGGGGGCTCCAAATCCGGAGACTTTGTTTGGCCAATCGTGATATCCATGAAGGGCGCTCCGAATTCAGAGACTTTAATCGGTCCTATGGTGACATGCACCAATGGGGGCTCCGAATCTGGAGACTTTGTTCGTCCCTAAGGTATCATGCACCAAAGGGGGCTCCGAATCCGGAGACTTTGTTTGGCCAATCGTGATATCCACGAAGGGCACTCCGAATCCGGAGACTTCAATCGGCCCTAAGGTGTCAAGCACCAAAGGGGGCTCCGAATCCGAAGACTTTGTCCGTCCCTAAGGTGTCATGCACCAAAGGGGGCTCCGAATCCAGAGACTTTGTTTGGCCAATTTTGATATCCACGAAGGGTGCTCTGAATCCAGAGACTTTAATCGGCCCTAAGGTGTCATGCACCAAAGGGGCTCTGAATCCGGAGACTTTGTTCAGCCCTAAGGTGTCATGCACCAAAGGGGGTTCTAAATCTAGATACTTTGCTTGTTCCTAAGGTCTCATGTACCAAAGGGGGCTCCGGATCCGGAGACTTTGTTTGGCTAATCGTGATATCAACGAAGGGCGCTCCGAATTCGGAGACTTTAATCGGCCCTAAGGTGTGATGCACCAATGGGGGCTCCGAATCCAGAGACTTTGTTCGGCCCTAAGGTGTCATGCACCAAAGGGGGCTCCGAATCCGGAGACTTTGTTTGCCCAATCGTGATATTAACGAAGGGCGCTCCGAATCCGGAGACTTTAATCGGCCCAAAAGTGTCGTGCACCAAAGGGGGCTCCGAATCTGAAGACATTGTTCGTCCCTAAGGTGGCATGCACCAAAGGGGGCTCCGAATCCGGAGACTTTGTTTGGCCAATCGTGATATCAACGAAGGGCGCTCCGAATTCGGAGACTTTAATCGGTCCTATGGTGACATGCACCAATGGGGGCTCCGAATCTGGAGACTTTGTTCCATTCCGCTCCCAACAAAATGATGTCATGATGACTAATAATCTAAGATTACCGAAAGCCAACTTACAAAGATTCACACATACAGAGTAAAAATATGGAACATAAATGTGCGGAAGTAATAAATTTAAATCTAACTAGCCCATAAGAGCTATACATAAATTAAATGAAATGACATTCATATTAATATGGTCTTACAACTTGGACACAAATAAAATAAACTTGATATTACATTTTGATCAAAAGGCTTCTCAAGCCAAAACATACAAAAGTAAATGATCTACAAAGCTAAGAAGCATAATTTTCAAAATGATACAAAACATGAAACAAAACATCTTCCAACAAAGTCTTAGACGACATCGTCTTCTTGTTCATTACCTACATATATATAAGTGAGAGTGGTGAGCTGAAAACTTAGTGAATAATATAAGTAACAAAGTTTTGAATGAATGATATCCAAGATTTTATCAAAACAATAAATATCATAACTTGTAACAAATCAAAGGATGAACCAAGTTCTCAATTAAAGGCTTTCAAAATTTCCAATGATGTTTACAAACATCTATGTAATACAAAGGATGAACATTTATTGACAAAACAAATGAATAACCAATCCAGAATCGATTCGACAAGCCCACCTATTGATGGCAAAGGAGATATCTCAAACAAATGTAGTAGTTATTTTAAAGTCTCCTAGCATACAAGGACTTCTCAAGAATGTCATCAAAACCAACATAATACTTGATACAAAAACTGAAGGATAATCATTCATGCTTTATCAAATACTTTCCAAAACAACGTAAAGCTTTTATCAAAATATTATGGCATAACTTTATTAAAAATACCACTCACAATGGCTCCTCGAACGTGGGGATTAAGACAAAGATCTAAGACCTGTAAACACATGGCAAATCTCATTAAATGCACTTCAAGAAGATAATAAGAGATGCTCAAAGATGGTTATGCAATACACTCTCAAAACAAGTTTCAAATGAGAAAAATATATCTCGGCATTTCTTCCCGAAACTAAGTCAAAACAGAGCAACTAAGAGTTAAATCAATATTTTTTTCTTGTTGGAAAAGCATGCCGAGTACAAACCAGGTCAATGAATGGATGCACAAAGATGAACTAGACCGAAATGACCTAGCTGGGTGAACTTAAGAGATCATGGCCGAGGTGTGGTCTCCTTGGCCGAGTTGTGGGCTTCTTGCCTGGGATATTACAAGGTAGTCAGCAAAGATGTGCTGCAGTCGGCCTAGGTGTGCATGCAAGGTATACCAAGGTGCAAGTGATCATGCTAGGTAGGCCTAGGTGAAATGCAATGCTTGTCCTAGGTGTAAACATTGGACAAGAGTGGGTCTCGGTGACTACACTTAGGGAATAATGAAATCTGAAAATCTGGATTTCCCTTGAAGAACATGAACATGAAGAACATGAATACTAAAATCATAATTTCTTATTAAAAACTTGAGATTTCATGATTTGACTTCAAAAATATGGACTTGGGTACCCATACTTGAAAATTTCATGAAAACAAATATAAAAACATAGAACTTGATACAAACTTTTAGATCAAAACAAAATTTTTCTTCAAGAACACAAGAACATCACTTTCTCTCTCTAAAACAAAACTTTAAATCAATGCATAGCTCATGAATCATGCTAGATCATACAATGTGATTAGATAAACAAAAAGAACAACAAAAGTAGATCAAAAATCTAACCTCAAAACACAAATCAAATGGTTCAAAGTCTAAGAATCAAGCTTGAAAAATCTAACTTCCTCCAAGAACTTCCTCTTCTTCTTCCTAGAGCTTCTCACTCTTCAAGACAAAGAAATGACAAAAGATATGGGTTTCCAACAGCTGACTGACTTAAACCCACTACTGGGACACATGGCATCATCTGGTCAAGTCTCCTCAAAAGGTGTCAGAATGAAAGGACAAGAGTAGGTCAAAGTATATACTCCCTCCGTCCCAAAATATTAGTCCCTTATTCCATTTTTCATTGTCCTAAAATATTAGTCCCTCTTCTAAAATCAAGTACAAAAATAATATAAATTTCCTATTTTGCCCCTCTTTTAAATTAATAAACAATATAAAAAGTACAATTATGACATTGATATTCTCAAAAAAATGTACTATCAAAAGGGTCATTTTGGAAAATTAACTTTTTTCAAATGCAATAATTGTACTACCAAAAAAAGTTAGATTCCCCAAAAGGGACCATTATTTTGGGACGGAGGGAGTACAACAAATAAGGTGGCATGGGCACTTCTGACAAGGCAAGGATCCTGGATCAAAACATAGGCTTCGGACAGGTAAGGTCTCCTTGACCTCAGCTAGGAGGGGTAATACTTGCCCTAGGTGTAACACACCTCAGCTTAGGTTATACAAGACATGAAACAAGGTTGTTAAGTGTTGCCTAAGGTGCACAACTTGGCAAGAAGGTGCCCAACACGGCCAGTGATCACCTGCAGAAAATTTAATGTTATCCAAAGAAAGGAGCCTACCCCTAACCATTTGGATAATAGAGTTAGTAACAACCTCTTCAGGTTTGTGGACCTTACTAAAGATTCTACTATTCCTCTCCATCCAAATGTGGTAGACAGTGCATAGAAAAGACAACCTCAGAACCAGCATTTTCAAAGAATTACCCCTAGTAGATGAATCCGGAGACTTTAATCGGCCCAAAAGTGTCGTGCACCAAAGGGGGCTCCGAATCTGAAGACATTGTTCGTCCCTAAGGTGGCATGCACCAAAGGGGGCTCCGAATCCGAAGACTTTGTTTGGCCAATCGTGAAATCCATCAAGGGCGCACGGAATCTGAAGACTTTAATCGGCCCTTAGGTGTCATGCACCAAAGGGGGCTCTGAATCCGGAGACTTTGTTCAGCCCTAAGGTGTCATGTACCAAAGGGGGCTCTAAATCCAGAGACTTTGCTGGGCCCTAAGGTCTCACGTACCAAAGAGGGCTCCAAATCCGCAGACTTTGTTTGGCCAATCGTGATATCCATGAAGGGCGCTCCGAATTCGGAGACTTTAATCGGTCCTATGGTGACATGCACCAATGGGGGCTCCGAATCTGGAGACTTTGTTCGTCCCTAAGGTATCATGCACCAAAGGGGGCTCCGAATCCGGAGACTTTGTTTGCCCAATCGCGATATCCACGAAGGACGCTCTGAATCCGGAGACTTTAATCGGCCCTAAGGTGTCATGCACCAAAGGGGGCTCTGAATCCGGAGACTTTGTTCGGCCCTAAGGTGTCATGCACCAAAGGGGGCTCCAAATCCAGATACTTTGCTTGGCCCTAAGGTCTCATGTACCAAAGGGGGCTCCGAATCCGGAGACTTTGTTTGGCCAATCGAGTGGGTTAGGATAGGCCCGAAATCCATGGATTGTATATTCATTGGTTATACACAGAATAGGAGTGCATATCGGTTTCTTGTGCACAATTTTGATATTTCAAATATACACAAGAATACCATCATGAAGTCAAGAAATGCGTCTTTCTTTGAAGACGTATTTCCTTATCGTACCCACGCAGAGGATCCAAGTTTCGTGAAGCAAACTGATGAAGTTGTTAGTGATAATGATCACGTAGGAATTAGATGACCCAAGAAGGAATAAAAGGATAAGGACTTTCAAGTCCTTCGATCCATAAATAGTTGACACAACCCAGAATGTGCCTGAAGAATTCTTAATAAAGTGCTTCATTAATGGACTTACATATGAAATCAAGGCTGGTGTGCAAAGGTTCCAGCCCTATACCATGGATCAAACCATTGGTTTAGCCTTACTACAAAAGATGAGCAATTGGAGCACCAATTCTGAGATCAAATCTCATGGTAAGAATTGATTTTTGATGAAAGTGCTGGTAATCAAATACTTAATTCTTAGACAGTTCTTGATTTTCAATGTGGATCCAAATATGCATTGCAATGAAGCAAAGGAATTAGAAGACGGTGTTTTAAGTAGGAATGATGAAGATAGTGATTATAAAAAATGACGATTCAAAAGAGAGCTAAAAACAAGGGACTTATTATCCAAATTGATGATGCATTGAAGCCTACAAAGATTATGACAGAAAGAATCATTGTATCAAGTATGCTGGGTATGAGGAAGAATCTTATGATGGACAAGTCTTTGGATGGGCGGATTTCTAGCAACAACAGCCACAGCAGTTCAGATGATGGGTCGTATACAAATGAGAAGAATGTGGTGGTGGTAGTAGAATTGGGGAAATTAAAAGTAGATGTTCCATATTTGGGTATGAAAACTCACTATCTCTTCCATTTAGAGATTGTACCTAAATAGAAGATTCCTAAATTTGACAGTTCATCAATGAAAAATGACAAATGTTCAAGCATCATTGAATTGGGAATTAAAGAAAATGAAAAAATTCAGATTTCAAGGTGTTGGCACATAAATTTCAACCAAGTTTATGTTAAAGTTTCAAATACGGTCAATCAATCAATGACATGTATATGATAGGAATGTTGTAGGTAATCACTTTCTAAAAAGATCAATATGATCCGTTGAAGTGCATAAATAAAATGACGTCGTGTCTCAAGACGTAGTTTAAAATACACAAATGACATGTGGAACCTACAAAAGATGACACCTGTAGAGTTTACAGCAAGGACACCATACAGGATGAAATACAAATAATCAATACAATTAATCGAATGTGATTATGCCTAAATTCAAATGACATTATCACTTAATTCAAAATTCAAATGGCGCTATCATTCAATTTGAAATTCAAATTGAGGATGAGGCACTCTTATCACCTAGATGACCCTCTATAAATATGAAGACCATCACACAAGAGAAGGGATCAAAAAATTAGAAGGGAGAAGATCAGAGAGAGAGAGAGAAAAAAAATCAAGAGCTAAAGAAGTCGTTACAAGAAAGAAGAAAAGAAATCTAGAAAACTCAAGAGCCTACGCTACAAATGCAGATTGGAGATGAATAGGTAAAGGGTTCCAAGCCCAAGAATTGTACTTTGTATTCAAGGGTTCAAAACCCATAACAATTTCAATAAAATATTTATTTTTCTTAAATTGTCTTCTATTATTTATTTTGTTCTTCATTAATCGGAGGTTTCATTTAAATAAAATATGTAATTAACGATCTGGAATACAGATCGGAAATAAGAACCTCCTATTCAAATAATAAACACTATTTAGTCCAAAAAACTAGATAGTGGGCATTTGTAACATGAGTTTTGAAATGTGTTGAAACACTTTGGTTTTGTTCGGTTTGTTTTTGAGAAACAAATTTTGGAGAAAATTTTCTAAAATTTTATTTGGTTTAGTGATTTTCGAAAAAAAAAATTCTAAAATCACTTTCTAATCAATCATTTTTTCTCTCTCCTCTCTCCTTCTCAATCACTTTTTCTCTCATACACATCTACTCAACTACAACAAAATATCAAATCATCCCAAATGCACCGAAGGGGACTCCGAATCCGGAGACTTTGTTTGGCCAATCGTGATATCCACGAACGGCGCTCTGAATCCGGAGACTTTAATCTGCGCTATGGTTTGACACACCAAAGGGGGCTCCGAATCCGGAGGCTTTCTTCAGCCCTAAGGTGTCATGTACCAAAGGGGGATCCGAATCCGGAGACTTTGTTTGGCCAATCGTTATATCCACGTAGTGCGCTCCGAATCCGGAGACTTTAATCGGTCCTAAGGTGTCATGCACCAAAGAGGGCTCCGAATCCGGAGACTTTGTTCGGCCCTAAGGTGTCATGCACCAAAGGGGGCTCCGAATCCGGAGACATTGCTTGGCCAATCGTGATATCCACGAAGGGCGCTCCGAATCCGGAGACTTTAATCGGCCCTAAGGTGTCATGCACCAAAGCGGGGTCTGAATCCGGAGACTTTGTTCGGCCCAACGGTGTCATGCACCAATGGGGGATCCGAATCCAGAGACTTTGATTGGCCAATCGTGATATCCACGAAGAGCGCTCCGAATCCGGAGATTTTAATCGGCCCTAAGGTGTCATACACCAAAGGGGCCTCTGAATCCGGAGACTTTGTTCGGCCCTACGGTGTCATGCACCAAAGGGGGATCTGAATCCAGAGACTTTGTTTTGCCAATCGTGATATCCACGAAGAGCGCTCCGAATCTGGATATTTTAATCGGCCCTAAGGTGTCATACACCAAAGGGGCCTCTGAATCCGGAGACTTTGTTCGGCCCTAAGGTGTCATGCCCCAAAGGGGGCTCTGAATCCGGAGACTTTGTTTGGCCAATCGTGATATCCCCGAAGGGCACTTCGAATCCGGAGACTTTAATCGGCCCTAAGGTGTCATGCCCCAAAACGGGCTCCGAATCCGGAGACTTTTTTCGACCCTAAGGTGTCATGCACCAAACGGGGCTCCGAATCCGGAGACTTTGTTTGACCGATCGTTATATCCACGAAGTGCGCTCCGAATCCGGACACTTTAATCCGCCGTAAGGTGTCATGCACCAAAGAGGGCTCCGAATCCGGATACTTTGTTCGGCCCGAAGGGGTCATGCACCGAAGGGGACTCCGAATCCGGAGAATTTGTTTGGCCAATCGTGATATCCCTGAACGGCGCTCCGAATCCGGGGACCTTAATCGGCGCTAAGGTTCGATGCACCAAAGGGTGCTCCGAATCCGGAGACTTTGTTCGGCCCTAAGGTGTCATGCCCCAAAGGGGGCTCCGAATCCGGAGACTTTGTTTGACCAGTCGTGATATCCACGAAGGGCGCTTCGAACCCGGAGACTTTAATCGGCCTTATGGTGTCATGAACCAAAAGGGGCTCCCAGTCTGGAGACTTTGTTTGGCCAATCGTGATATCCACGAAGGGCGCTCCGAATCCGGAGACTTTAATCGGCCCTAAGGTGTCATGCACCAAAGGGGGCTCCGAATCCGGAGACTTTGTTCGGCCAATCGTGATATCCGTGATGGGCGCTTCGAATCCGGAGACTTTAATCGGCCCTATGGTGTCATGCACCAAAGGGGGCTCCGAGTCCGGAGACTTTGTTTGGCCAATCGTGATATCCGCGAAAGGCGCTCCGAATCCGGAGACTTTAATCGGCCCTAAGGTGTCATGCACCAAAGGGGGCTCCGAATCCGGAGACTTTGTTCGGCCCTACGGTGTCATGCACCAAAGGGGGATCCGAATCCAGAGACTTTGTTTGGCCAATTGTGATATCCACGTAGAGAGCTCCGAATCCAGAGATTTTAATCGGCCCTAAGGTGTCATATACCAAAGGGGCCTCTGAATCCAGAGACTTTGTTCGGCCCTAAGGTGTCATGCACCAAATGGGGCTCCGAATCCGGAGACTTTGTGTGGCCAATCAAGATATCCCCGAAGGGCACTCCGAATCCGGAGACTTTAATCGGCCCTAAGGTGTCATGCACCAAAAGGGGCTCCGAATCCGGAGACTTTTTTCGACCCTAAGGTGTCATGCACCAAACGGGGCTCCGAATCCGGAGACTTTGTTTGGCCGATCGTTATATCCACGAAGTGCGCTCCGAATCCGGAGACTTCAATCCGCCGTAAGGTGTCATGCTCCAAAGAGGGCTCCGATTCCGGAGACTTTGTTCGGCCCGAAGGGGTCATGCACCGAAGGGAACTCCAAATCCGGAGAATTTGTTTGGCCAATCGTGATATCCATGAACGGCGCTCCGAATCCGGGGACTTTAATCGGCGCTAAGGTTTGATGCACCAAAGGAGGCTCCGAATCCGGAGACTTTGTTCGGCCCTAAGGTGTCATGCACCAAAGGGGGCTCCGAATCCGGAGACTTTGTTTGACCAGTCGTGATATCCACGAAGGGCGCTTCGAACCAGGAGGCTTTAATCGGCCCTATGGTGTCATGCACCAAAAGGGGCTCCCAGTCTGGAGACTTTGTTTGGCCAATCGTGATATCCATGAAGGGCGCTCCGAATCCGGAGACTTTAATCAACCCTAAGGTGCCATGCACCAAAGGGGGCTCCAAATCCGGAGACTTAAAGTGGCCAATCGTGATATTTGGCCAATCATGATATCCCCGAAGGGCGCTCCGAATCCGGAGACTATAATCGGCCCTAAGGTGTCATGCACCAAAAGGGGCTCCGAATCCGGAGACTTTTTTCGACCCTAAGGTGTCATGCACCAAAGGGGGATCCGAATCCGGAGACTTTGTTTGGCCGATCGTTATATCCACGACGTGCGTTCCGAATCCGGAGACTTTAATCGGCCGTAAGGTGTCATGCCCCAAAGAGGGCTCCGAATCCGGAGACTTGTTCGGCCCTAAGATGTCATCCACCAAAGGGGGCTCCGAATCCGGAGACTTTGCTTGGCCAATCGTCCACGAAGGGCGCTCCGAGACTTTGTTCGGCCCTAAGGTGTCATGCACCAAAGGGGGCTCTGAATCTAGAGACTTTGTTTGACCAATCGTGATATCCACAAAGGGGGCTTCGAATCCGGAGACTTTAATCGGCCCTATAGTGTCATGCACCATAGGGGGCTCCGAGTCCGGAGACTTTATTTGGCCAATCGTGATATCCACGAAGGGCTCTCCAAATCCGGAGACATGAATCGGCCCTAAGGTGTCATGCACCAAAGGGGGCTCCGAATCCGGAGACTTTGTTCGTCCCTAAGGTGTCATGCACGAAAAGGGGCTCCGAATCCGGAGACTTTGCTTGGCCAATCGTGATATCCACGAAGGGCGCTCTGAATACGGAGACTTTAATCGGCCCTAAGGTGTCATGCACCAAAGGGGGCTCCGAATCCGGAGACTTTGTTCGGCCAATCGTGATATCCACGAAGTGCGCTCCGAATCCGGAGACTTTAATCGGCCCTAAGGTGTCATGCACCAAAGGGGCTCCGAATCCGAAGACTTTGTTCGGCCCAAAGGTGTCATGCACCAAAGGGGCTCCGAATCTAGAGATTTTGTTTTGCTAATCGTGATATCCACGAAGGGCGCTCCGAATCCGGAGACTTTAATCGGCCCTAATGTATCATGCACCAAAGAGGCTCCGAATCCGGAGAGTTTGTTCGGCCCGAAGGTGTCATGCACCAAAGGGGACTTCGAATCCGGAGACTTTGTTTGGCCAATCGTGATATCCACGAAGTGCGCTCCGAATCCGGAGACTTTAATCGGCCCTAAGGTGTCATGCACCAAAGGGGCTCCGAATCCGGAGACTTTGTTTGGCCAATCGTGATATCCACGAAGAGCACTTCGAATCCGGAGATTTTAATCGACCCTAAGGTGTCATACAGCAAAGGGGCCTCTGAATCCGGAAACATTGTTCGACCCTAAGGTGTCATGCACCAAAGGGGGCTCCGAATCCGGAGACTTTGTTCGGCCAATCGTGATATCCACGATGGGCGCTTCGAATCCGAAGACTTTAATCGGCCCGATGGTGTCATGCATCAAAGGGGGCTCCGAATCCGGAGACATTGCTTGGCCAATCGTGATATCCACGAAGGGCTCTCCGAATCCGGAGACTTTAATCGGCCCTAAGGTGTCATGCACCAAAGCGGGCTCTGAATCCGGAGACTTTGTTCGGCCCTACGGTGTCATGCACCAAAGGGGGATCCGAATCCAGAGACTTTGTTTGGCCAATCGTGATATCCACGAAGAGTGCTCCGAAACCGGAGATTTTAATCGGCCCTAAGGTGTCATACACCAAAGGGGCCTCTGAATCCAGAGACTTTGTTCGGCCCTAAGGTGTCATTCACCAAAGGGGGCTCCGAATCCGGAGACTTTGTGTGGCCAATCGAGATATCCCCGAAGGGCACTCCGAATCCGGAGACTTTAATCGGCCCTAAGGTGTCATGCACCAAAAGGGGCTCCGAATCCGGAGACTTTTTCCGACCCTAAGGTGTCATGCACCAAACGGGGCTCCGAATCCGGAGACTTTGTTTGGCCGATCGTTATATCCACGAAGTGCGCTCCGAATCCGGAGACTTTGTTCGGCCCGAAGGTGTCATGCTCCGAATCCGGAGACTTTTTTCGACCCTAAGGTGTCATGCTCCAAAGAGGGCTCCGATTCCGGAGACTATGTTCGGCCCGAAGGGGTCATGCACCGAAGGGGACTCCAAATCCGGAGAATTTGTTTGGCCAATCGTGATATCCATGAACGGCGCTCCGAATCCGGGGACTTTAATCGGCGCTAAGGTTTGATGCACCAAAGGGGGCTCTGAATCCGGAGACTTTGTTCGGCCCTAAGGTGTCATGCACCAAAGGGGGCTCCGAATCCGGAGACTTTGTTTGACCAGTCGTGATATCCACGAAGGGCGCTTCGAACCAGGAGACTTTAATCGGCCCTATGGTGTCATGCACCAAAACGGGCTCCCAGTCTAGAGACTTTGTTTGGCCAATCGTGATATCCACGAAGGGCGCTCCGAATCCGGAGACTTTAATCAACCCTAAGGTGCCATGCACCAAAGGGGGCTCCGAATCCGGAGACTTTGTTCGTCCCTAAGGTGTCGTGCACCAATGGGGGCTCCGAATCCGGAGACTTTGCTTGGCCAATCGTCCACGAAGGGCGCTCCGTATTCGGAGACTTTAATCGGCCCTAAGGTGTCATGCACCAAAGGGGGCTCTGAATCCGGAGACTTTGTTCGGCCCTACGGTGTCATGCACCAAAGCGGGATCCGAATCCAGAGACTTTGTTTGGCCAATCGTGATATCCACGAAGAGCGCTCCGAATCTGGAGATTTTAATCGGCCCTAAGGTGTCACACACCAAAAGGGCCTCTGAATCCAGAGACTTTGTTCGGCCCTAAGGTGTCATGCACCAAAGGGGGCTCCGAATCCGGAGACTTTGTTTGGCCAATCGTGATGTCCCCGAAGGGCGCTCCAAATCCGGAGACTTTAATCGGCCCTAAGGTGTCATGCACCAAAGGGGGCTCCGAATCCGGAGACTTTCTTCGGCCCTAAGGTGTCATGCCCCAAAGAGGGCTCCGAATCCGGAGACTTGTTCGGCCCTAAGATTTCATCCACCAAAGGGGGCTCCGAATCCGGAGAATTTTTTCGGCCCTAAGTTGTCATGCACCAAAGGGGGCTCCGAATCCGGAGACTTTGTTTGGCCAATCGTGATATCCACGAAGGGCGCTCCGAATCCGGAGACTTTAATCGGCCCTAAGGTGTCATGCACCAAAGGGTGCCCCGAATCCGGAGACTTTGTTCATCCCTTTGGTGAGATGCACCAAAGGGGGCTCTGAATCCGGAGAATTTGCTTGGCCAATCGTGATATCCACAAAGGGCGCTCCGAATCCGGAGACCATAATCGGCCCTAAGGTGTCATGCACCAAAGGGGGCTCCGAATCCGGAGACTTTGTTTGGCCGATCGCTATATCCACAACGTGCGTTCCGAATCCGGAGACTTTAATCGGCCGTAAGGTGTCATGCCCCAAAGAGGGCTCCGAATCTGGAGACTTTGTTCGGCCCGAAGGGGTCATGCACCGAAGGGGACTCCGAATCCGGAGACTTTGTTTGGCCAATCGAGATATCCATGAACGGCGCTCCGAATCCGGAGACTTTAATCGGCGCTAGGTGTCATGCACCGAAGGGGGCTCCGAATCTGGAGAGTTTAATCGGCCCTAAGCCACGAAGGGCGCTCTGAATCCGGAGAGTTTAATCGGCCCTGAGGTGTCATGCACCAAAGGGGGCTCCGAATCCGGACACTTTGTTCGTCCCTAAGGTGTCATGCACCAAAGGGGGCTCCGAAACCGGAAACTTTGCTTGGCCAATCGTGATATCCACGAAGGGCGCTCCGAATCCGGAGACTTTAATCGGCCCAAAGGTGTCATGCATCAAAGGGGGCTCTGAATCCGGAGACTTTGTTCGGCCCTACGGTGTCATGCACCAAAGGGGGATCTGAATCCAAAGACTTTGTTTGGCCAATCGTGATATCCATTAAGGGTGCTCCGAATTCGGAGACTTTAATCGGCCCTAAGGTGTCATCCACCAATGGGGGCTCCGAATCCGGAGACTTTGTTCGTCCCTAAGGTGTCATGCACCAAAGGGGGCTCCGAATCCGGAGACTTTGTTTCGCCAATCGTGATATCAACGAAGGGCGCTCTTAATCCGAAGAGTTTAATCGGCCCTAAGATGTCATGCACCCAACTGGGATCCGAATCCGGACACTTTCTTCGGCCCTAAGATGTCATGCACCAAAGGGGGCTCCGAATCCGGATACTTTGTTTGGCCAATCGTGATATCCACGAAGGGCGCTTCGAATCCGGAGACTTTAATCGGACCTATGGTGTCATGCACCAAAGGGGGCTCCGAGTCCGGAGAATTTGTTTGGCCAATCGTGATATCCACGAAGGGCGCTCCGAATCCGGAGACTTTAATCGGCCCTAAGGTGTTATGCACCAAAGGGGGCTCCGAATCCGGAGACTTTGCTGGCCCAATCGTGATATCCACGAAGGGCGCTCCAAATCCGGAGACTTTAATCGGCCCGAAGATGTCATGCACCAAAGGGGGCTCTGAACCCGGAGACTTTGTTCGGCCCTACGGTGTTATGCACCAAAGGGGGCTCCGAATCCAGAGACTTTGTTTGGCCAATCGTGATATCCACGAAGGGCGCTCCGAAGCTGGAGGTTTTAATCGGCCCTAAGGTGTCATACACCAAAGGGGCTCTGAATCCGGAGAATTTGTTCAGCCCGAAGGGGTCATGCACCGAAGGGGACTCCAAATCCGGAGACTTTGTTTGGCCAATCGTGATATCCACGAACGGCGCTCCGAATCCGGAGACTTTAATCGGTCCTAAGGTTTGATGCACCAAAGGGGCCTCCGAATCTGGAGAATTTCTTCAGCCCTAAGGTGTCATGCACCAAAGGGGGCTCCGAATCCGGAGACTTTGTTTGGCCAATCGTTATATCCACGTAGTGCGCTCCGAATCCAGATACTTTAATCGGTCCTAAGGTGTCATGTACCAAAGAGGGCTCCGAATCCGGAGACTTTGTTCGGCCCTAAGGTGTCATGCACCAAATGGGTTCCGAATCCGGAGACTTTGTTTTGCCAATCGTGATATCCACGAAGGGCGCCCCCTAATGTATCATGCAGCAAAGGGGCTCCGAATCCGGAGACTTTGTTCGGCCCGAAGGTGTCATGCACCGAAGGGGACTCCGAATCCGAAGACTTTGTTTGGCCAATCGTGATATCCACGAACGGCACTCCGAATCAGAAGACTTTATTCGGCCCTAAGGTTTGATGCACTAAAGGGGGCTCCGAATCCGGAGACTTTCTTCGGCCCTATGGTGTCATGCACCAAATGGGGCTCCGAATCCGGAGACTTTGTTTGGCCAATCGTGATATCCACGAAGGGCGGTTCGAATCCGAAGACTTTAATCGGCACTATGGTGTCATGCACCAATGGGGGCTCCGAATCCGGAGACTTTGTTCGTCCCTAAGGTGTCATGTACCAAAGTGGGCTCCGAATCCGGAGACTTTGTTTGGCCAATCGTGATATCAACGAAGGGCGCTCCGAATCTGGAGACTTTAATCGCCCTAAGATGTCATGCACCAAAGGGGACTCCGAATCCGGAGACTTTGTTCGGCCCTAAGGTGTCATGCACCAAAGGGGGCTCCGAATCCGGAGACTTTGTTTGGCCAAACGTGAAATCCCCGAAGGGCGCTCCGAATCCGAAAACTTTAATCGGCCCTATGGTGTCAAGCACCAAAGGGGGTTCCAAATCCGGAGACTTTGTTCGGCCCTAAGGTGTCATGCACCAAAGGGCGAATCCGGAGACTTTGTTTGGCCAGTCGTGATATCCACGACGGGCGCTCCGAATCCGCAGACTTTAATCGGCCCTAAGGTGTCATGCACCAAAGGGGCTCCGAATCTAGAGATTTTGTTTTGCCAATCGTGATATCCACGAAGGGCGCTCCGAATCCGGAGACTTTAATCGGCCCTAATGTATCATGCACCAAGGGGCTTCGAATCCGGAGAGTTTGTTCGGCCCGAAGGTGTCATGCACCAAAGGGGACTTCGAATCCGGAGACTTTGTTTGGCCAATCGTGATATCCACGAACGGCACTCCGAATCCGGAGACTTTAATCGGCTCTATGGTTTGATGCACCAAAGGGCGCTCCGAATCCGGAGACTTTGTTCGTCCCTAAGGTGTCATGCACCAAAATGGGCTCCGAATCCGGAGACATTGTTTGGCCAATCGTGATATCAACGAAGGGCGCTCCGAATTCGGACACTTTAATCGGCCCTAAGATGTCATGCACCAAAGGGGGCTCCGAATCCGGAGACTTTGTTCGGCCCTACGGTGTCATGCACCAAAGGGGGATCCGAATCCAGAGACTTTGTTTGGCCAATAGTGATATCCACGAAGAGTGCTCCGAATCCGGAGATTTTAATCGGCCCTAAGGTGTCATACACCAAAAGGGCCTCTGAATCCGAAGACTTTGTTCGGCCCTAAGGTGTCATGCACCAAAGGGGGCTCCGAATCCGGAGACTTTGTTTGGCCAATCGTGATATCCCCGAAGGGCGTCCCGAATCCGGAGACTTTAATCGGCCCTAAGGTGTCATGCACCAAAGGGGGCTCCGAATTCGGAGACTTTGTTCGGCCCTAAGGTGTCATGCCCCAAAGAGGGCTCCGAATCCGAAGACTTTGTTCGGCCCTAAGATGTCATGCACCAAAGGGGGCTCCGAATCCGGAGACTTTGTTCGGCCCTAAGTTGTCATGCACCAAAGGGGTCTCCGAATCCGGAGACTTTGTTTGGCCAATCGTGATATCCACGAAGGGCGCTTCGAATCCGGAGACTTTAATCGGCCCTATGGTGTCATGCACCAAAGGGGGGTCCGAGTCCGGAGAATTTGTTTGGCCAATCGTGATATCCACGAAGGGCGCTCCGAATCCGGAGACTTTAATCGGCCCTAAGGTGTCATGCACCAAAGGGTGCCCCGAATCCGGAGACTTTGTTCGTCCCTTAGGTGAGATGCACCAAAGGCGGCTCCGCATCTGGGGACTTTGCTTGGCCAATCGTGATATCCACAAAGGGCGCTCCGAATCCGGAGACCTTAATCGGCCCTAAGGTGTCATGCACCAAAGGGGGCTCCGAATCCGGAGACTTTGTTTGACCAGTCGTGATATCCACGAAGGGCGCTTCGAATCCGGAGACTTTGTTTGGCCAATCGTGATATCCACGAAGAGCGCTCCGAATCCGGAGATTTTAATCGGCCCTAAGGTGTCATACAGCAAAGGGGCCTCTGAATCCGGAGACTTTGTTCGACCCTAAGGGGTCGTGCACCAAAGGGGCACCGAATCCGGAGGCCTTGTATGGCCAATCGTGATATCCACGAAGAGCGCTCCGAATCCGGAGATTTTAATCGGCCCTAAGGTGTCATACAGCAAAGGGGCCTCTGAATCCGGAGACTTTGTTCGACCCTAAGGGGTCGTGCACCAAAGGGGCACCGAATCCGGAGGCCTTGTATGGCCAATCGTGATATCCACGAAGAGCGCTCCGAATCCGGAGATTTTAATCGGCCCTAAGGTGTCATACAGCAAAGGGGCCTCTGAATCCGGAGACTTTGTTCGACCCTAAGGGGTCGTGCACCAAAGGGGCACCGAATCCGGAGGCCTTGTATGGCCAATCGTGATATCCACGAAGAGCGCTCCGAATCCGGAGATTTTAATCGGCCCTAAGGTGTCATACAGCAAAGGGGCCTCTGAATCCGGAGACTTTGTTCGACCCTAAGGGGTCGTGCACCAAAGGGGCACCGAATCCGGAGGCCTTGTATGGCCAATCGTGATATCCACGAAGAGCGCTCCGAATCCGGAGATTTTAATCGGCCCTAAGGTGTCATACAGCAAAGGGGCCTCTGAATCCGGAGACTTTGTTCGACCCTAAGGGGTCGTGCACCAAAGGGGCACCGAATCCGGAGGCCTTGTATGGCCAATCGTGATATCCACGAAGAGCGCTCCGAATCCGGAGATTTTAATCGGCCCTAAGGTGTCATACAGCAAAGGGGCCTCTGAATCCGGAGACTTTGTTCGACCCTAAGGGGTCGTGCACCAAAGGGGCACCGAATCCGGAGGCCTTGTATGGCCAATCGTGATATCCACGAAGAGCGCTCCGAATCCGGAGATTTTAATCGGCCCTAAGGTGTCATACAGCAAAGGGGCCTCTGAATCCGGAGACTTTGTTCGACCCTAAGGGGTCGTGCACCAAAGGGGCACCGAATCCGGAGGCCTTGTATGGCCAATCGTGATATCCACGAAGAGCGCTCCGAATCCGGAGATTTTAATCGGCCCTAAGGTGTCATACAGCAAAGGGGCCTCTGAATCCGGAGACTTTGTTCGACCCTAAGGGGTCGTGCACCAAAGGGGCACCGAATCCGGAGGCCTTGTATGGCCAATCGTGATATCCACGAAGAGCGCTCCGAATCCGGAGATTTTAATCGGCCCTAAGGTGTCATACAGCAAAGGGGCCTCTGAATCCGGAGACTTTGTTCGACCCTAAGGGGTCGTGCACCAAAGGGGCACCGAATCCGGAGGCCTTGTATGGCCAATCGTGATATCCACGAAGAGCGCTCCGAATCCGGAGATTTTAATCGGCCCTAAGGTGTCGTACACCAAAGGGGCTCTGAATCCGGAGAATTTGTTCGGCCCGAAGGTGTCATGCACCGAAGGGGACTCCGAATCCGGAGACTTTGTTTGGCCAATC
>NW_021025148.1:86740-104474 GCF_004153795.1 Camellia sinensis | reverse complement strand
ATATTTTTAATTCGGGCGCTAAGGTGTCTATGCACCAAAAAGCTCCGAATCCGGAGACTCTGGCCCTAAGGTGTCATTGCACCAAAGGGGCTCCGAATCGGAGACTTTGTTCAGCCCTACGGCTGTCACCAGAGGGAATCCGAATCCAGAGGACTATTGTTTGACCAATCGTGATATCACGTAAAGAGCGCTCCGATATATCCGGAGATTTAATCGGCCCTAAGGTGTCATACACCAAAGGGGCTCTGAATCGGAGACTTTGTTCGGCTAAGGGTTTGTCAGCACCAAAGGGCTCCGAATCTGAAGAATTGTTTGGACCAATCCGTGATATCCACGGAAGCTGCGTCGGAATCCGGAGACTTTAATCGGCCCTAAGGTGTCATGCAACCAAAACGGGCTCCGAACCGGAGACTTTTCTCGGCCCTAAGGTGCATGGCACCAAAGGGGCTCGAATCCGGAAGACTTTGGTTTGCCAATCGTTATATCCTATGAAGGCGCTCCGGAATCCGGAGATTTTAATCGGCCCTAGGTGTCATTGACCAAATAGGGCTCCGAATCTGGAAGACTTTGTTCGGCACCGAAGGGGTCAGCACCAAGGGAGCCGAATCCGGAGGACTTTGTCGGCCCTAAGGATGTCATTGCACAGAAGGAGGCCTCCGAATCTGGGAGGACTTTGTTTTTTTTTGGGTAAAGTAAATCCGGAGTATCTTTGTTTGGGCCAACTGATATCCACGAACGGCAGCTCGAATCCGGTAAGGTAGAAGGTGTAGTGCACCAAAGGTTCCAATGGACCCCATACAGCTAGGTACAAGCAAAGAATAATGGACGTGGTCAACGTATACTCCACGTAGTGCACTTGAATCCGGAGACTTTAAATCGTGTCCTAAGGTGTTTCTGCACCAAAGAGGGCTCCGGAATCCGGAGACTTTGTTCGGCCCTAAGGTGTCATTTGCACCAAAGGGCTCGAAATCCGGAGATTTTTTGTTTGGCCAATCGTGATATCCACGAAAGGGCGCTTCCGAATCCGGAGATTTTAATCGGCCCTAAGGTTGTCGATGCACCAAAGGTGGCTCCGAATCCGGAGAACTTTGTTCGGCCCTAAAGGTTTCATGCACCAAAGGGGTTCCGAATCCGGAGACTTTGTTTCGCCAATCGTGATATCCACGAAGGGCGCTCCGAATCCGGAGACTTTAATCGGCCCTAATGTAATCATGCACCAAAGGGGCTCCGAATCCGGACACTTGTTCGGCTTGAAGGTGTCATTGCACGATAGGGGACTCCGAATCCGGAGACTTGTTTGGCCAATCGTGATATCCACGAACGGGCACTACCGAATCCGAAGACTTAATTCAGCCCTAAGGTTTGATTTGCACTTAAAGGTGGGTGAATCGGGGACTTTCTTCCCCTAAGGTGTCATGCACCAAATGGTGGCTCCGAATCCGGGAGACTTTGTTGGCCAATCGTTGATATCCACGGTAAAGGGCGCTTCGAATCCGGAGACTTTAATCGGCACTATTTGATGTCATGCACCAAAGGGGGTCCGAATCCGGATAACTTTGTTCGTCCCTAAGTGTGATGCACCAAAGGGGCTCCGAATCGGGGAGACTTTGTTTGGGCCCAGTCGTGATCATCCACGACGGGCGCTCCGAATCCGCACACTTTAATCGGCCCTAGGTCATGCACCAAAGGGGCTCGGAATTTCAAAGACTTTAGTTCGGCCCTAAAGGTGTCATGCACCAAAGGGGCTCCAAATCTTTAGAATTTTGTTTTGCCAATCGTGATATCACGGAAGGGGCGCTCCGAATCCGGTGACTTTAATCGCCCTATGTATCATGCACCAAAGGGCTCCGAATCGGAGGACTTTATTCGGCCGTAAGGTTCATGGCACGCAGGGACCCGAATCCAGGAGACTTGTTTGGGCCCAATCGTGATATCCACGGAACGGCACTCTGAATCCGGAGAATTTAATCGGCCCTTAAGGTTTTAATGCACCAAAGGACGGCTCCAAATCCGAGAGACTTTTCTTTCGGCCCTAAGGTGTCACGAACCAAAAAGAGAAGGGCTCCGAAATCCGGAGACTTTGTTTGGCCAATTCGGTTGATATCCACGAAGGGCGCTTTCGAATCCGGAGACTTTTTAATCGGACCCTAGGTGTCATGCACCAAAGGGGGCTTCCGAGTCCGGAGACTTGTTTGGCCAATCGTGATATCACGAAGGAGCGCTCGAATCCAGAGACCTTAATCGGCCCTAAGTGTTCATGCCACGGAAATGCACCAATGGGGGCTCCGAATCCGGAGACTTTAATCGGCCCTAAGGTGTCATGCACCAATGGGGGCTCCGAATCCGGAGACTTTAATCGGCCCTAAGGTGTCGTGCACCGAAGGGCACTCCGAATCCGGAGACTTTAATCGGCCCTAAGGTGTCATGCACCAAAGGGGGCTCTGAATCCGGAGACTTTGTTCGGCCCTACGTTGTCATGCACCGAAGGGGGATCCGAATCCCGAGACTTTGTTTGGCCAATCGTGATATCCACAAAGAGCACTTCGAATCTGGATATTTTAATCGACCCTAAGGTGTCATACACCAAAGGGGCCTCTGAATTCGGAAACTTTGTTCGACCCTAAGGTGTCATGCACCAAATGGGGCTCCGAATCCGGAGACTTTGTTTGGCCAATCGTGATATCCCCGAAGGGCGCTCCGAATCCGGAGACTTTAATCGGCCCTAAGGTGTCATGCACCAAAAGGGGCTCCGAATCTGGAGACTTTTTTCGACCCTAAGGTGCACCAAAGGGGGCTCCGAATCCGGAGACTTTGTTTGGCCGATCGCTATATCCACGACGTGCGTTCCGAATCCGGAGACTTTAATCGGCCGTAAGGTGTCATGCCCCAAAGAGGGCTCCGAATCTGGAGACTTTGTTCGGCCCGAAGGGGTCATGCACCGAAGGGGACTCCGAATACGGAGACTTTGTTTGGCCAATCGTGATATCCATGAACGGCGCTCCGAATTCGGAGACTTTAATCGGCGCTAAGGTTTGATGCACCAATGGGGGCTCCGAATCCGGAGACTTTGTTCGGCCCTAAGATGTCATGCACCAAAGGGGGCTCCGAATCCAGAGACTTTGTTTGACCAATCGTGATATCCACAAAGGGGGCTTCGAATCCGGAGACTTTAATCGGCCCTATGGTGTCATGCACCAAAGGGGGCTCCGAGTCCGGAGACTTTATTTGGCCAATCGTGATATCCACGAAGGGCGCTCCGAATCCGGAGACATGAATCGGCCCTAAGGTGTCATGCACCAAAGGGGGCTCCGAATCCGGAGACTTTGTTCGTCCCTAAGTTGTCATGCACCAAAGGGGGCTCCGAATCCGTAGACTTTGCTTGGCCAATCGTGATATCCAGGAAGGGCGCTCTGAATACGGAGACTTTAATCGGCCCTAAGGTGTCACGCACCAAAGTGGGCTCTGAATCCGGAGACTTTGTTCGGCCCTACGGTGTCATGCACCAAAGGGGGATCCGAATCCAGAGACTTTGTTTAGCCAATCGTGATATCCACGAAGAGCGCTCCGAATCCGGAGATTTTAATCGGCCCTATGGTATCATACACCAAAGGGGCCTCTGAATCCGGAGACTTTGTTCGGCCCTAAGGTGTCATGCCCCAAAGGGGGCTCCGAATCCGGAGACTTTGTTTGGCTAATCGTGATATCCCCGAAGGACATTCCGAATCCGGAGACTTTAATCGGCCCTAAGGTGTCATGCACCAAAAGGGGCTCCGAATCCGGAGACTTTTTTCGACCCTAAGTTGTCATGCACCAAACGGGGCTCCGAATCCGGAGACTTTGTTCGACCGATCGTTATATCCACGAAGTGCGCTCCGAATCCGGACACTTTAATCCGCCGTAAGGTGTCATGCACCAAAGAGGGCTCCGAATCCGGAGACTTTGTTCGGCCCGAAGGGGACTCCGAATCCGGAGGACTTTGTTTGGCCAATCGTTATATCCACGAAGGGCACTCCGAATCCGGAGATTTTAATCGGCCCTAAGGTGTCATGCACCAAAGAGGGCTCCGAATTTGGAGACTTTGTTCGGCCTGAAGGGGTCATGCACCGAAGGGGAGTCCGAATCCGGAGAATTTGTTTGGCTAATCGTGATATCCATGAACGGCGCTCCGAATCCGGGGACTTTAATCGGCGCTAAGGTTTGATGCACCAAAGGGGGCTCCGAATCCGGAGACTTTGTTCGGCCCTAAGGTGTCATGCACCAAAGGGGGCTCCGGATCCGGAGACTTTGTTTGACCAGTCTTGTGATATCCACGAAGGGCGCTTCAAACCCGGAGACTTTAATCGGCCCTATGGTGTCATGCACCAAAAGGGGCTCCCAGTCTGGAGACTTTGTTTGGCCAATCGTGATATCCATGAACGGCCCAATCGTGATATCCACGAAGAGCACTTCGAATCCGGAGATTTTAATCGACCCTAAGGTGTCATACACCAAAGGGGCCTCTGAATTCAGAAACTTTGTTCGACCCTAAGGTGTCATGCACCAAATGGGGCTCCGAATCCTGAGACTTTGTTTGGCCAATCGTGATATCCACGAAGGGCGCTCCGTATTCGGAGACTTTAATCGGCCCTAAGGTGTCATGCACCAAAGAGGGCTCCGAATCCGGAGACTTTGTTCGGCCCTAAGATGTCATGTACCAAAGGGGACTCCGAATCCGGAGACTTTGTTCGGCCCTAAGTTGTCATGCACCAAAGGGGGCTCCGAATCCGGAGACTTTGTTTGGCCAATCGTGATATCCACGAAGGGCGCTTCGAATCCGGAGACTTTAATCGGCCCTATGGTGTCATGCACCAAAGGGGGCTCCGAGTCCGGAGACTTTGTTTGGCCAATCGTGATATCCACGAAGGGCGCTCCGAGTTCGGAGACTTTAATCGGCCCTAAGGTGTCATGCACCAAAGGGTGCCCCGAATCCGAAGACTTTGTTCGTCCCTTAGGTGAGATGCACCAAAGGGGGCTCCGAATCCGGAGACTTTGCTTGGCCAATCGTGATATCCACAAAGGGCGCTCCGAATCCGGAGACCTTAATCGGCCCTAAGGCATCATGCACCAAAGGGGGCTCCGAATCCGGAGACTTTGTTTGGCCAATCGTGATATCCACGAAGGGCGCTTCGAATCCGGAGACTTTAATCGGCCCTATGGTGTCATGCACCAAAGGGGGCTCCGAGTCCGGAGACTTTGTTTGGCCAATCGTGATATCCACGAAGGGCGCTCCGAATCCGGAGACTTTAATCGGCCCGAAGGTGTCATGCACCAAAGGGTGCCCCGAATCCGGAGACTTTGTTCGTCCCTTAGGTGAGATGCACCAAGGGGAGCTCTGAATCCGAGGACTTTGCTTGGCCAGTCGTGATATCCACAAAGGGCGCTCCGAATCCGGAGACCTTAGTCGGCCCTAAGTTGTCATGCACCAAAAGGGGCTCCGAATCCGGAGACTTTCTTCGGCCCTAAGGTGTCATGCACCAAAGGGGGCTCCGAATCCGGAGACTTTCTTCGGCCCTAAGGGGTCATGCACCGAAGGGGGCTCCGAATCCGGAGACTTTGTTTGGCCAATCATGATATCCACGAAGGTCGCTCCGAATCCAGAGACTTTAGTCGGCCCTATGTTGTCATGCACCAAAGGGAACTCCGAATACGGAGACTTTGTTCGTCCCTAAGGTGTCATGGACCAAAGGGGGCTCCGAATCCGAAGACTTTGCTTGGCCAATCGTGATATCCACGAAGGGCGCTCCGAATCCGGAGACTTTAATCGGCCCTAAGGTGTCATGCACCAAAGGGGGCTCTGAATCCGGAGACTTTGTTCGGCCCTACGGTGTCATGCACCAAAGGGGGATTCGAATCCAGAGACTTTGCTTGGCCAATCCTGATATCCATGAAGAGTGCTCCGAATCCGGAGATTTTAATCGGCCCTAAAGTGTCATACACTAAAGGGGCCTCTGAATCCGGACACTTTGTTCGGCCCTAAGGTGTCAAGCACCAATGGGGGCTCCGAATCCGGAGACTTTGTTTGGCCAATCGTGATGTCCCCGAAGGGCGCTCCGAATCCGGAGACTTTAATCGGCCCTAAGGTGTCATGCAGCAAAAGGGGCTCCGAATCCGGAGACTTTGTTCGGCCCTAAGGTGTCATGCACCAAAGGGGGATCAGAATTCGGAGACTTTGTTTGGCCAATCGTTATATCCACGAAGTGCGCTCCGAATCCGGAGACTTTAATTGGCCGTAAGGTGTCATGCACCAAAGAGGACCCCGAATCCGGAGACTTTGTTCGGCCCGAAGGGGTCATGCACCGAAGGGGACTCCGAATCCGGAGACTTTGTTTGGCCAATCGTGATAACCACGAGCGGCGCTCCGAATCCGGAGACTTTAATCGGCGTTATGGTTTGACGCACCAAAGGGGGCTCCGAATCCGGAGTCTTTCTTCGGCCCTAAGGTGTCATGCACAAAAGGGGGCTCCGAATCCGGAGACTTTGTTTGGCCAATCGTTATATCCACGCAGTGCGCTCCGAATCCGGAGACTTTAATCGGTCCTAAGGTGTCATGCACCAAAAAGGGCTCCGAATCCGGAGACTTTGTTCGACCCTAAGGGGTCGTGCACCAAAGGGGCACCGAATCCGGAGGCCTTGTATGGCCAATCGTGATATCCACGAAGGGTGCTCCGAATTCGGAGATTTTAATCGGCCCTAAGGTGTCAAGCACCAAAGGGTGCTCCGAATCCGGAGACTTTGTTCAGCCCCAAGGTGTCATGCACCAAAGGAGCTCCGAATCCAGAGACTTTGTTTGGCCAATCGTGATATCCACGAAGGGCGCTCTGAATACGGAGACTTTAATCGGCCCTAAGGTGTCATGCACCAAAGGGGCCCCGAATCCGGAGACTTTGTTCGTCCCTAAGGTGTCATGCACCAAAGTGGGCTCCGAATCCGGAAATTTTGTTTGGCCAATCGTGATATCAACGAAGGGCGCTCCGAATCCGGAGACTTTAATCGGCCCTAAGATGTCATGCACCAAGGAGGGCTCCGAATCCGAAGACTTTGTTCGGCCCTAAGGTGTCATGCACCTAAGGGGGCTCCGAATACGGAGACTTTGTTTGGCCAATCGTGATATCCACGAAGGGCGCTTCGAATCCGGAGACTTTAATCGGCTCTATGGTGTCAAGCACCAAAGGGGGCTCCGAGTCCGTGGACTTTGTTTGGCCAATCGTGATATCCACGAAGGGCGCTCCGAATCTGGAGACTTTAATCGGCCCTAAGGTGTCATGCACCAAAGGGGGCTCCAAATCCGGAGACTTTGTTCGTCCCTAAGGTGTGATGCACAAAAGGGCGCTCCGAATCCGGAGACTTTAATCGTCCCTAAGGTGTCATGCACCAAAGGGGGCTCTGAATCCGGAGACTTTGTTCTGCCCTATGGTGTCATGCACCAAAGGGGGATCCGAATCCAGAGACTTTGTTTTGCCAATCGTGATATCCACGAAGAGCGCTCCGAATCCGGAGATTCTAATCGGCCCTAAGGTGTCATACACCAAAGGGGCCTCTGAATCCGGAGACTTTGTTCGGCCCTAAGGTGTCATCCACCAAAGGGGGCTCCGAATCCGGAGACTTTGTTCGTCCCTAAGGTGTTAATCGGTCCTAAGGTGTCATGCACCAAAGGGGGCTCCGAATCCGGAGACTTTAATCGGTCCTAAGGTGTCATGCACCAAAGGGGGCTCCGAATCCGGAGACTTTAATCGGTCCTAAGGTGTCATGCACCAAAGGGGGCTCCGAATCCGGAGACTTTAATCGGTCCTAAGGTGTCATGCACCAAAGGGGGCTCCGAATCCGGAGACTTTAATCGGTCCTAAGGTGTCATGCACCAAAGGGGGCTCCGAATCCGGAGACTTTAATCGGTCCTAAGGTGTCATGCACCAAAGGGGGCTCCGAATCCGGAGACTTTAATCGGTCCTAAGGTGTCATGCACCAAAGGGGGCTCCGAATCCGGAGACTTTAATCGGTCCTAAGGTGTCATGCACCAAAGGGGGCTCCGAATCCAGAGGTCTTAGTCGGCTCTAAGGTGTCATGCACCAAACGGGGCTTCGAATCCGGAGACTTTGTTTGGCCAATCGTGATATCCACGAACGGCGCTCCGAATTCGGAGACTTTAATCGGCCCTAAGGTTTCATGCACCAAAGGGGGCTCCGAATCCGGAGATTTTGTTTGGCCAATCGTTATATCCACGTAGTGCGCTCCGAATCCGGAGACTTTAATCGGTCCTAAGGTGTCATGCACCAAAAGGGGCTCCGAATCTAGAGACTTTGTCCGGCCCTAAGGTATAATGCACGAAAGGGGGCTCCGAATCCGGAGACTTTGTTCGGCCCGAAGGTGTCATGCACCGAAAGGGACTCCGAATCCGGAGACTTTGTTTGGCCAATCGTGATATCCACGAACGGCGCTCCGAATTCGGAGACTTTAATCGGTCCTAAGGTTTGATACACCAAAGGGGGCTTCGAATCCGGTGACTTTCTTCGGCCCTAAGGTGTCATGCACCAAAGGGGGCTCCGAATCCGGAGATTTTGTTTGGCCAATCGTTATATCCACGTAGTGCACTCCGAATCCGAAGACTTTAATCGGTCCTAAGGTGTCATGCACCAAAGGGGGCTCCGAATCCGGAGACTTTGTTTGGCCAGTCGTTATATCCACAAAGTGCGCTCCGAATTCGGAGACTTTGTTCGGCCCTAAGCTGTCATGCACCAAATAGGGCTCCGAATCCGGAGACTTTGTTTGGCCAATCGTGATATCCCCGAAGGGCGCTCCGAATCCGGAGATTTTAATCGGCCCTAAGATGCCACGCACCAGAGGGGGCTCCGAATCTGGAAACTTTGTTCGGCCCTAAGGGGTCATGCACAAAAGGGGGCTCTGAATTTGGAGACTTTGTTTGGCCAATCGTGATATCCACGGAGGGCGGTTCGAATCCGGAGACTTTAATCGGCCCTAAGGTGTCATGCACCAAAGGGGGCTCCGAGTCCGGAGACTTTGTTTGGCCAATCGTGATATCCACGAAGAGTGCTCCGAATCCGGAGACTTTAATCGGCCCAAAAATGTCGTGCACCAAAGGGGGCTCCGAATATGAAGACATTGTTCGTCCCTAAGGTGGCATGCACCAAAGGGGGCTCCGAATCCGAAGACTTTGTTTGGCCAATCGTGAAATCCACGAAGGGCGCATGGAATCTGAAGACTTTAATCGGCCCTTAGGTGTCATGCACCAAAGGGGGCTCTGAATCCGGAGACTTTGTTCAGCCCTAAGGTGTCATGTACCAAAGGGGGCTCTAAATCCAGAGAGTTTGCTTGGCCCAAAGGTCTCACGTACCAAAGGGGGCTCCAAATCCGGAGACTTTGTTTGGCCAATCGTGATATCCATGAAGGGCGCTCCGAATTCGTAGACTTTAATCGGTCCTATGGTGACATGCACCAATGGGGGCTCCGAATCTGGAGACTTTGTTCGTTCCTAAGGTATCATGCACCAAAGCGGGCTCCGAATCCGGAGACTTTGTTTGGCCAATCGCGATATCCACGAAGGACGCTCTGAATCCGGCGACTTTAATCGGCCCTAAGGTGTCATGTACCAAAAGGGGTTCTGAATCCGAAGACTTTGTTCGGCCCTAAGGTGTCATGCACCAAAGGGGGCTCCAAATCCGGAGACTTCGTTTGGCGCTAAGATGTCATGTACCAAAGGGGGCTCCGAATCCGGAGACTTTGTTTGGCCAATCGTGATATCCACGAAGGGCACTCCGAATCCGGAGACTTCAATCGGCCCTAAGGTGTCAAGCACCAAAGGGGGCTCCGAATCCGAAGACTTTGTCCGTCCCTAAGGTGTCATGCACCAAAGGGGGCCCCGAATCCAGAGACTTTGTTTGGCCAATTTTGATATCCACGAAGGGCGCTCTGAATCCAGAGACTTTAATCGGCCCTAAGGTGTCATGCACCAAAGGGGCTCTGAATCCGGAGACTTTGTTCAGCCCTAAGGTGTCATGCACCAATGGGGGTTCTAAATCTAGATACTTTGCTTGTTCCTAAGGTCTCATGTACCAAAGGGGCTCCGGATCCGGAGACTTTGTTTGGCTAATCGTGATATCAACGAAGGGCGCTCCGAATTCGAAGACTTTAATCGGCCCTAAGGTGTGATGCACCAATGGGGGCTCCGAATCCAGAGACTTTGTTCGGCCCTAAGGTGTCATGCACCAAAGGGGGCTTCGAATCCGGAGACTTTGTTTGGCCAATCATGATATCCACGAATGGCGCTTCGAATCCGGAGACATTAATCGGCCTTATGGTGTCATGCACCAAAGGGGGCTCCGAGTCCGGAGAATTTGTTTGGCCAATCGTGATATCCACGAAGGGCGCTCCGAATCCGGAGACTTTAATCGGCCTAAGGTGTCCTGCAGCAATGGCGGTTCCGAATCCGGAGACTTTATTCGTCCCTAAGGTGTTATGCTCCAAAGGGGGCTCCGAATCCGGAGACTTTGCTTGGCCAATCGTGATATCCCCGAAGAGCGCTCCGAATTCGGAGACTTTAATCGGCCCTAAGGTGTCATGCACCAAAGGGGGCTATGAATCCAGAGACTTTGTTCGGCCCTACGGTGTTATGCACCAAAGGGGGCTCCGAATCCAGAGACTTTGTTTGGCCAATCGTGATATCCACGAAGGGCGCTTCGATTCCGGAGATTTTAATCGGCCCTAAGGTGTCATACACCAACAGGGCCTTTGAATCTGGAGACTTTGTTCGGCCCTAAGGTGTCATGCACCGAAGGGGCCTCCGAATCCGGAGACCTTGTTTGGCCAATCGTGATATCCACGAAGGGCGTCATGCACCAAAGGGGGCTCCGAATCCAGAGACTTTGTTCGGTCCTTAGGTGTCATGCACCAAAGGGTGCTCCGAATCCAGAGAGTTCGTTTGGCCAATCGGGATATCCACGAAAGGCGCTCCGAATCTGGAGACTTTAATCGTCCCTAAGGTGTCATGCACCAAAGAGGCTCCGAATCCGGAGACTTTGTTCAGCCCTAAGGTGTCATGCACCAATGGGGGCTCCAAATCCGTAGACTTTGTTCGGCCCGAAGGTGTCATGCACCGAAGGGGACTCCGAATCCGGAGACTTTGTTTGGCCAATCGTGATATCCACGAACGGCCCTCCGAATCCAGGGACTTTAATCGGCCCTAAGGTGTCATGCACCAAAGGGCGCTCCGAATCCGGAGACTTTCTTCGGCCCTAAGGTGTCATGCACCAAAGGGGGCTCCGAATCCGGAGACTTTGTTTGGCCAATCGTCATATCCACGTAGTGCGCTCCGAATCCGGTGACTTTAATCGGCCCTAAGGTGTCATGAACCAAAGAGGGCTCCGAATCCGGAGACTTTGTTCGGCCCTAAGGTGTCATGGACCAAAGGGGGCTCCGAATCCGGAGACTTTGTTTGGTCAATCGTGATATCCACGAAGGGCGCTCCGAATCTGGAGACTTTAATCGGCCCTAACGTGTCATGCACCAAAGGGACTCCGAATCCGGAGACTTTGTTCGGCCCTAAGGTGTCACGTACCAATGGGGGCTCCGATTCCGGGGACTTTGTTCGGCCCGAAGGTGTCATGCACCGAAGGGGACTCCGAATCCCGAGACTTTGTTTGGGCAATCGTTATATCCTCGAACGGCGCTCCGAATCCGGAGACTTTAATCGGCCCTAAGGTGTCATGCACCAAAGGGGGCTCCGAATCGGGAGACTTTCTTCGGCCCTAAGGTGTCACGCACCAAAGGGGGCTCCGAATCCGGAGACTTTGTTTGGCCAATCATTATATCGACGAAGTGCGCTCCGAATCAGGATACTTTAATCGTCCCTAAGGTGTCATGCAACAAAGGGGGCTCCGAATCTGGAGACTTTGTTTGGCCAATCTTGATATCAACGAAGGGCGCTCCGAATCCGGAGACTTTAATCGGCCCTAAGATGTCATGCACCAAAGGGGGCTCCGAATTCGGAGGCTTTGTTCGGCCCTTAGGTGTCATGCACCAAAGGGGGCTCCGATCCGGAGACTTTGTTTGGCCAATCGTGATTTCCACGAAGGGCGCTCCAAATTCGGAGACTTTAATCGGCCCAAAGGTGTCATGCACCAAAGGGGGCTCTGAATCCGGAGACTTTGTTCGGCCCTATGGTGTCATGCACCAAAGGGTGTTCTGAATCCAGAGACTTCGTTTGGCCAATCGTGATATCAGCGAAGGGTCCCTAAGGTGTCATGCACCAAAGGGGACTCCGAATTCAGAGACTTTGTTCGGCCCTAAGGTGTCATGCACCAAAGGGGGCTCCAAATCCGGAGACTTTGTTCGGCCCTAAGGTGTCAAGCCCCAAAGGGGGCTCCGAATCTGGAGACTTTGTTTGGCCAATCGTGATATCCACGAGTGGCGCTCCGAATCCGGAGACTTTACTTGGCCCTAAGGTGTCATGCACCAAACGGGGCTCTGAATCTGGAGACTTTGTTCGGCCCTAAAGTGTCGTGCACCAAAGGGGGCTCCGAATCCGGGGACTTTGTTTGGCCCTAACGTGTCATTTACCAAAGGGTGCTTCGAATCCGGGGACTTTTTTTGGCCAATCGTGATATCCATAAAGGGCGCTCCGAATCCGGAGACTTTAATCGGCCCTAAGATGTCATGCACCAAAGGGGGCTCTGAATTCGGAGACTTTTTTTGGCCCTATGGTGTCATGCACCAAAGGGGGCTCCGAATACAGAGACTTTTTTTGGCCAATCGTGATATGCACGAAGGGCGCTCCGAATCCGGAGACTTTAATCGGCCGTAAGGTGTCATGCACTAAAAGGGGGCTCCGAATCCGGAGACTTTGCACGGCCCTAAGTTGTCATGCACCAAAGGGGGCTGCGAATCCAGAGACTTTGTTTGGCCAATCGTGATATCCACGATGGGCGCTCCGAATCTGGAGACTTTAATCGGCCCAAAGGTGTCATGCACCAAAGGGGCCCCCAAATCCGGAGACTTTGTTCGGCCCTAAGGTGTCATGCACCAAAGGGGCTCCGAATCCAGAGACTTTGTTTGGCCAATCGTGATATCCACGAAGGGCGCTCCGAATTTAGAGCCTTTAACCGGCCCTAAGGTGTCATGCACCAAAGGGGGCACCGAATCCGGGGACTTTGTTCGGCCCTAAAGTGTCATGCACCAAAGCAGGCTCTGAATCCGGAGACTTTGTTCGGCCCTAAGGTGTCATGCACCAAAGGGGGCTCCGAATCCGAAGACTTAGTTTGGCCAATCGTGATATCCACGACGGGCGCTCCGAATCCAGAAACTTTAGTCGGCCCTAAGGTGTCATGCACCAAAGGGGGCTCCGAATCCGGAGACTTTATTCGGCCCTTAGGTGTCATGCACCAAAGGCGGCTCTGAATCCGAAGCCTTTGTTTGCCCAATCGTGACATCCATGTAGGGCGCTCCGAATCCGGAGACTTTAATCTGTCCTATGGTGTCATGCACCAAAGGGGGCTCCGAATCCGGAGACTTTGTTTGGCCCTAAGGTGTCATGTACCAAAGGGGGCTCCGAATCCGGAGACTTTGTTTAGCCAATCGTGATATGCACGAAGAGCGCTCCAAATCCGTAGACTTTAATCGACCCTAAGGTGTCATGCACCAAAGGGGCTCCGAATCCCGAGACTTTCTTTGGCCCTCAGGTGTCATGCATCAAAGGGGGCTCCGAATCCGGAGACTTTGTTTGGCCAATCGTTATATCCACGTAGTGCGCTCCGAATCCGGAGACTTTAATCGGACCTAAGGTGTCATGCACCAAAGAGGGCTCCGAAGCCGGAGACTTAGTTCGGCCCTAAGGTGCCATGCACCAAAGGGGGCTCCAAATCCGGAGACATTGTTTGGCCAATCATGATATCAACGAAGGGCGCTCCGAATCCGGAGACTTTAATCGGCCCTATGATGTCATGCACCAAAGGGGGCTCCGAATTCGAAGACTTTGTTTGGCCCTAAGGTGTCATGCACCAAAGGGGGCTCCGAATCCGGAGACTTTGTTTGGCCAATCGTGATATCCACGAAGGGCGGTTCGAATCCGGAGACTTTAATCGGCCCTATGGTGTCATGCACCAAAGGGGGCTCCGAGTCCGGAGACTTTGTTTGGCCAATCGTGATATCCACGAAGGGCGCTCCGAATCCAGAGACTTTAATCGGCCCTGAGTGTCATGCACCAAAGAGGGCTCCGAATCTGGAGACTTTGCTTGGCCAATCGTGATATCTACGAAGGGCGCTCCGTATCCGGAAACTTTAATCGGCCCTAAGGTGTCATGCACCAAAGGGGACTCTGAATCCAGAGACTTTGTTCAGCCCTATGGTGTCATGCACCAAATGGGGCTCCGAATCCAGAGACTTTGTTTGGCCAATCGTGATATCCACGAAGGGCGCTCCGAATCCAGAGATTTTAATCGGCCCTAAGGTGTCATACACCAAAGGGGCCTCTAAATCCGAAGACTTTGTTCGGCCCTAAGGTGTCATGCACCAAAGGGGGCTCCGAATCCGGAGACTTTGTTTGGCCAATCGTGATATCCACGAAGGGCGTCATGCACCAAAGGGGGCTCCGAATCCAGAGACTTTGTTCGGCCCTAAGGTGTCATGCACCAAAGGGTACTCCGAATCCAGAGACTTCGTTTGGCAAATCGGGATATCCGCGAAGGGCGCTTCGAATCTGGAGACTCTAATCGTCCCTAAGGTGTCATCCACCAAAGGGGGCTCCGAATCCGGAGACTTTGTTCGGCCCTAAGGTGTCATGCCCCAAAGGGGGTTCTGAATCCGGAAACTTTGTTCGGTCCTAAGGTGTCATGCCCCAAAGGGGGCTCCGAATCTGGAGACTTTGTTTGGCCAATCGTGATATCCACGAACGGCGCTCCGAATCCGGAGACTTTAATCGGCCCTAAGGTGTCATGCCCCATGGGGGGCTGCGAATCCGGAGACTTTGTTTGGCCAATCGTGATATCCACGAAGGGCGCTCCGAATCCGGAGACTTTGTTCGGCCCTAAGGTGTCATGCACCAAAGGGGCTCCGAAGCCAGAGACTTTGTTTGGCCAATCGTGATATCCACGAAGGGCGCTCCGAATCCGGAGAATTTAATAGGCCCTGAGGTGTCATGCACCAAAGGGGGCTCCGAATCCGGGGACTTTGTTCAGCCCTAAGGTGTCATGCACCAAAGGGGGCTCTGAATCTAGAGACTTTGTTCGGCCCCAAGGTGTCATGCACCAAAGGGCGTTCCGAATCCGAAGACTTAGTTTGACCAATCGTGATATCCACGACGGGCGCTCCGAATCCGGAGACTTTAATCGGACCTAAGGTGTCATGCACCAAAGAGGGCTCCGAAACTTTGTTTGGCCCTAAGGTGTCATGTACCAAAGGGGGCTCCGAATCCAGAGACTTTGTTTGGCCCTAAGGTGTCATGTACCAAAGGGGGCTCCGAATCCAGAGACTTTGTTTGGCCCTAAGGTGTCATGTACCAAAGGGGGCTCCGAATCCAGAGACTTTGTTTGGCCCTAAGGTGTCATGTACCAAAGGGGGCTCCGAATCCAGAGACTTTGTTTGGCCCTAAGGTGTCATGTACCAAAGGGGGCTCCGAATCCAGAGACTTTGTTTGGCCCTAAGGTGTCATGTACCAAAGGGGGCTCCGAATCCAGAGACTTTGTTTGGCCCTAAGGTGTCATGTACCAAAGGGGGCTCCGAATCCAGAGACTTTGTTTGGCCCTAAGGTGTCATGTACCAAAGGGGGCTCCGAATCCAGAGACTTTGTTTGGCCCTAAGGTGTCATGTACCAAAGGGGGCTCCGAATCCAGAGACTTTGTTTGGCCCTAAGGTGTCATGTACCAAAGGGGGCTCCGAATCCAGAGACTTTGTTTGGCCCTAAGGTGTCATGTACCAAAGGGGGCTCCGAATCCAGAGACTTTGTTTGGCCCTAAGGTGTCATGTACCAAAGGGGGCTCCGAATCCAGAGACTTTGTTTGGCCATTCGTGATATCCACGAAGAGCGCTCCGAATCCGTAGACTTTAATCGGCCCTAAGGTGTCATGCACCAAAGAGGGCTCCGAATCCGGAGACTTTCTTCGGCCCTGAGGTGTCATGCATCAAAGTGGGCTCCGAATCCGGAGACTTTGTTTGGCCAATCGTTATATCCACGAAGTGTGCTCCGAATCTGGAGACTTTAATCGGACCTAAGGTGTCGTGCACCAAAGTGGGCTCCGAATCCGGAGACTTTGTTCGGCCCTAAGGTGCCACGCATCAAAGGGGGCTCCGAATTCGGAGACTTTGTTTGGCCAATCGTGATATCAACGAAGGGCGCTCCGAATCCGGAGACTTTAATCGGCCCTATGATGTCATGCACCAAAGGGGGCTCCGAATTCGGAGACTTTGTTTGGCCCTAAGGTGTCATGCACCAAAGCGGGCTCCGAATCCGGAGACTTATTTTGGCCAATCATGATATCCACGAATGGTGCTTCGAATCCAGAGACTTTAATCGGCCCTATGGTGTCACGCACCAAAGGGGGCTCCGAGTCCGGAGAGTTTGTTTGGCCAATTGTGATATGCACGAAGGGCGCTCCAAATCCGGAGATTTTAATCGGCCCTAAGGTGTCATGCGCCAAAGGGGCTCCGAATCCGGAGACTTTGTTCGTCCCTAAGGTGTCATGCACCAAAGGGGGCTCCGAATCTGGAGACTTTGCTTGGCCAATCGTGATATCCACGAAGGGCGCTCCGAATCTGGAGACTTTATTTGGCCCTAAGGTGTCATGTACCAAAGGGGGCTCTGAATCCGGAGACTTTGTTCGGCCCTAAGTTGTCATGCACCAAAGGGGACTCCGAATCCAAAGACTTTGTTTGGCCAATCGTGATATCCACGAAGGGCACTCCGAATCCGGAGATTATAATCGTCCCTAAGGTGTCATACACCAAAGGGGCCTCTGAATCCGGAGACTTTGTTCGGCCCTAAGGTGTAATGCACCAAAGGGGGCTCCGCATCCGGAGACGTTGTTTGGCCAATCGTGATATCCACGAAGGGCGTCATGCACCAAAGGGGGCTCCGAATCCAGACACTTTGTTCGGCCCAAAGGTGTCATGCACCAAAGGGTGCTCCGAATCCAGAAACTTCGTTTGGCTAATCGTGATATCCACGAACGGCGCTCCGAATCGTCCCTAAGGTGTCATGCACCAAAGGGGGCTCCGAATCCGAAGACTTTGTTTCGCCAATCGTGATATCCACGAAGGGCGTCATGCACCAAAGGGGGCTTCGAATCCAGACACTTTGTTCGGCCCTACGGTGTCATGCACCAAAAGGGTGCTCCGAATTCCGAGACTTCGTTTGGAAGATCGTGATATCCACGAAGGCGCTCCGAATCTCGAGACTTTAATCGACCCTAAGGTGTCATGCACCAAAGGGGACTTCGAATCCGGAGACTTTTTTCGACCCTAAGGTGTAATGCACCAAAGGGGGCTCCGAATCCGTAGACTTTGTTCGGCCCTATGGTGTCATGCCCCAAAGGGGGTTTCGAATTTGGAGACTTTGTTTGGCCAATCATGATATCCACGAAGGGCGCTCCGAATCCGGAGACTTTAGTCGGCCCTAAGGTATCATGCACCAAAGGGGGCTCTGAATCCGGAGACTTTGTTTGGCCCTAAGGTGTCATGCGCCAAAGGGGGCTTCGAA
>NW_021025148.1:66429-86715 GCF_004153795.1 Camellia sinensis | reverse complement strand
CGTTCCGAACCGGAACTTTGTTTGGCCCATGGTGTCAGTACAAAGGAGGCTCCGAATCCGGGGACTTTGTTTGCCAATCGTGATATCCAAAGGGCGCTCTGAATCCGGAGACTTTAATCGGCGTAAAGGTGTCATGCACTAAAAGGGGGCTCTGAATCCGGAGACTTTGCGCGGCCTAAGCTGTCATGCAACAAAGGGGGTGTGAAGCCGAGAATTTGTTTGGCCAATCGTGAATCCACGAAAGGGCGCTCCGAATCCGGATACTTCATCGGCCCAAGGTATAATGCATCCAAAGGGCCTCCGAATCCGGAGACTTTGTTAGGCCCTAAGGTGTCATGCAACAAGGGCTCCGAATCCAGAGACTTTGTTGGGCCAATCGTTGATATCCCACGAAGGGCGCTCCGAATCCGGAGACTTAATCGGCCTAAGGTGTCATGCACCAAAGGGCTGCCGAATCTGGTGACTTTGTCCGGCCCTAAGGTGTCATGCACCAAGGGAGCCCCGAACCGGAGACTTTATTTGGCCAATCGTTATATCCACGATGTGCGCTGCAAATTCGGAGACTGTGTTCGGCCCTAGGTGTCATGCACCAAAGGGGGCTCCGAACCGGAGACTTTGTTTGGCCAATCGGATATCCACGAAGGCGCTCAAACCGGCGATTTTAATCACCCTAAGACAGTTAGCACAAAGGCTCCGAATGAAAACTTTGTTCGGCCTAAGGTGTCATGCACCAAAGGGGGCTCCGAATCTGGAGTATTTGTTTGGCCAAGTCGGATATCACGAATGGCGCTTCGAATCCGAGACTTTAATCAGCCTAAGGTGTATGCACCAAAGGGGGCTCCGAGTCCGGAGACTTTGTTTGGCCAATCGTGAATTCCACGAAGGGCGCTCCGATCCGAGATTTTAATCGCCCAAAGGGCCATGCACAGAAGGGGGGCTTCGAATCCGAAGACTTTGTTCGTCTAAGGTGTCATGGTCCAAAGGGGCTCCGAACTCGGAGACTTTGTTTGGCCAATCGTGATATCCACGAAGGGCCGACTGAATTCGGATACTTATGTTCGGCCTAAGGTCATGCACCAAAGGCGACTCTGAATCCGGAGACAGTTTGGCTCCAACGTGTCATGCACCAAAGGGGCTCTAAATCCAGAGACTGTGCTTGGCCCTAAGGTCTCATGTACCAAAGGGGCTCTAATCCGGAGTCGTTTGTTTGGCCAACGTGATATCCACGAAGGCGCCCGATTCGGACTTAATCGGCCCAAGGTGACATGCCCAGTGGGGCTTTCGAATCCGGAGACTTTGTTCGTCCCGAAGGTATCATGCACCAGGGGGCTCCGAATCCGGAGACTTTGTTTGCCAATCGTGATATCCACGAACGGCGCTCTAATTCCGGAACTTAATCGGCCCTAAGTGTCAGCACCAAAGGGGGTCTGAATCCGGAGACTTTGTTCGCCCTAAGTGTCGTGCACCAAGGGGGCTCCAATCCGGAGACATTGTTTGGCCAAGGTGTCTCATGTACCAAAGGGGCTCCGAATCCGGAGACTTTGTTTTGGCCAATCGTGATACCACGAAGGGCGCTCCGAATCCGGAGACTTTAATCGGCCCAAGGTGTCATGCACCAAAGGGGCTTCGAATCCGAAGACTTTATTCGTCCCTAAGTGTCAGCACCAAACGGGGCTTCGAATCTGGGGACTTTGTTGGCCAATCATAATCCACGAAGGGCGCTCTGAATCCGGAGACTTTAATCGCCCTAAGGTGTCATGCACCAAGGGGGCTCTGACCGGAGACTTTGTCGGCCATAGGTGTCATGCACAAGGGCTCTAAATCCAGGAGATTGCTGGCCCTAAGGCTCATGTACCAAAGGGCTCGAATCCGGAGACGTTGTGGCCAATCGTGATATCCACAAGGGCCGGTCCAAATCGAAGACTTAATCGCCCTAAGGTGTCATAGCACCAATGGGGCTCCGAACCGGAGACTTTGTTCGGCCTAAGGTGTCATGCACCCCAAACGGGGCTTCGAACCCGAGACTTGTTTGGCCAATCGTGATATCAACGAAGGCGCTCCGATCCGGAGACTTTAGACGCCCTAAGATGTCATGCACCAAGGGGGTTCCGAATCCACAGACTTTGTTCAGCCCTAAGGTGTCACGCACCAAAGGGCTCTAAATCCAAGACTTTGCTTGGCCTAAGGTCTCATTACAAAGGGGGCTCTGAATCCGGATCTTGTTTGGCCAATCGTGATACTACGAAGGCCGCCGAATTCGGAGACTTTAAATCGCCCTAAGGTGACATCACCAGGGGGCTTCGAATCCGGAGACTTTGTTCGTCCCGAAGGTCATGCACCAGCGGGCTCCGAATCCGGAGACTTTGTTTGGCATCGGATATCACGAACGGCGCTCTGAATCCGGAGACTAAATCGGCCCTAAGGGTCATGCACCAAAGGGGGCTCTGAACCGGAGACTTGTTCGGCCTAAGGTGTCGTGCACCAAAGGGGGCTCCAAATCCGAACACTTTTTGGCCCTAAGGTGTGCATGTACAAAGGGGGCTCCGAATCCGGAGACTTTGTTTGGCCAATCGTGGATATCCACGAAGGCGCTCCGACCGGAGACTTAATCGGCCCTAGAGGTGTCATCGACCAAAGGGGGCTCCGAATCCGAAGACTGTTGTCCGCCTAAGGTGCATGCACCAAACGGGGCTTCGAATCTGGGGACTTTGTTTTGGCCAATCGTGTATCACGAAGGCGCTCTGAATCCGGAGACTTAATCGGCCTAAGGTGTCATTGCACCAAGGGGGGCTCTGAACACGAGACTTTGTTCGGCCTAAGGTGCACGTGCACCAAGGGGCCTAAATCCAGAGAATTTGCTTGGCCCTAAGTCCAGTACCAAAGGGGGCTCCGAATCCGGAGACGTTGTTTGGCCAATCGTGATATCCACGAAGGCGCGCCAAATCGAAGACTTTAATCGGCCCTAAGGTGTCTCCACCATGGGGCCTCCGAATCCGGAGACTTTGTTCGCCCTAAGGTTCATGCATCCAAACGGGCTTCGAACGCGAGACTTTGTTTGGCAATGCGTGATATCAACGAAGGGCGCTCCGAATCCGGAGACTTTAATCGGCCCAAGATGTCATGACACAAGGGGGCTCGAATCCAAGACTTGTGTTCAGCCCTAAGGGTCACGCACCAAGGGGCTCTAAATCCAGAGACTTTGCTTGGCCAAGGTCTCATGTACCAAAGGGGGCTTCTGAATCCGAGTCTTTGTTTGGCCAATGTGTATCCACAAGGCGCTCTCGAATTCGGAGACTTTACATGGCCCTAAGGTGACATGCACAAGTGGGGGCTTCGAATCCGGAGCGTTTGTCCGTCCGAAGGATCAGCCACACCAGGGGCTCTCGAACCGGGAGACTGTTGTTGGCCAATCCGTGATATCCACAACGGCGCTCTGAATCCGGAGACTTTATCGGCCCTAAGGTGTCATGCACAAAGGGGGCTCGAATCGGAGACTTTTGTTCGGCCCTAAGGTGTCGTGCACCAAAGGGGGCTCCAAATCCGAGACATTGTTGCCCTAAGGTGTATGTACCAAAGGGGGCTCCGAATCCGGGACTTGGTGGCCAATTGTGATATCCACGAAGGGCCTCCGAATCCGGAGACTTTAATCGCCCTAAGGTCATGCACCAAAGGGGGCTCCGAATCCGAAGACTTTGTTCGTCCTTAAGGTGCATGCACCAAACGGGGCCTTCGAATCTGGGGACTTGTTTGGCCAATCGTGATATCCACGAGGGCGCTCTGAATCCGGAGACTTTAATCGGCCTAAGGTGTCATGCACCAAGGGGGGCTCTGAATCCGGAGACTTGTTCGCCCTAAGGTGTCATGCACCAAAGGGGCTCTAAATCCAAGACTTTGCTTGCCCTAAGGTCTCATGTACAAAGGGGGCTCGAATCCGGAGACGTGTTTGGCCAATCGTGATATCCACGAAGGGCGCGCCAAATCGAAGACTTTATCGCCCTAAGGTGTCATCCACCATGGGGGCTCCGATCGGAGACTTTGTTCGGCCCTAAGTGTCATGCACCAAACGGGCTTGGCAACCCAGAACTTTGGTTTGGCCAATCGTGATATCCAACGAAGGCGCTCCGAATCCGGAGACTTTAATCGCCCTAAGTCATCTGCACCAAGGGGGTCCGAACCACAGACTTTGTTCAGCCCTAAGGTGTCACGCACCAAAGGGCCTCCGAATCCGAAGACTTTGCCATGTGATATCCACGAAGGGCGCTTCGAATCCGGAGACTTAATCGGCCCAATGGTGTCAATGCACCAAAGGGGGACCGACGTCCGGAGACTGTCGTTTGCCACAGTCGTGATATCCACGAAGGGCGCTCCGAATCCGGAGACTTAGTTGGCCCTTTGCTGCATGGCACCAAGGGCTCCGAATCCGGAGACTTTGTTCGTCTATAAGGTGTCATGCACCAAAGGGGGCTCCGAACCGATTACGCAATCGTGATATCCAAGCGCTCCGAATCTGGAGACTTTAATCGCCCTAAGTGTCATGCACCAAGGGGCTCGAATCCGGAGACTTTGTTCGCCCCTACGTTAGCCTATGGGCACAAAGGGCCTCCGAATCCAGAGACTTTGTTTGGCCAATCGTGATATCCAGAAGAGCGCCCGAATCCGGAGATTTTATCGGTCCAAGGTATACCACCAGGGCCGAATCCGAAGAGTTTGTTCGGCCCTAAGGTGTCAAGCACCAAAGGGGGCTCCGAATCGCGGAGACCTTGTTTGGCCATCGTGATATCACGAAGGGCGCTCCGAATCTGGTGACTTTAAATCGGCCCTAAGGTGTCAAGCACAAAAGGGGCTCCGAATCCGGAGACTTTGTTCGCCTAAGCATGCACCAAAAGGGGCTCCGAATCCAGAGTCTTCTGTTTGCTAATCGTATAATCCATTGAAAGGCGCTCTGAATCCGGAGACTTAATCCCCCTAACGGATGCACCAAAAGGGCTCCGAATCCGAGACTTTGTTCGGCCACCACGTGTCATGCACCAAAGGGGGCTCCGAATCCGGAGACTTTTTTTGCCAATCGTGATATCGACGAACGGCGCTCCGAATCCGGAGACTTTAATCGCCCTAAGGTGTGATGCACCAAAGAGGGCTCCGAATCTGAGACTTCTTCTCGGCCCTAAGGGCGTGCACCAAATGGGGCTCCAAATCCGGAGACTTTGTTTGGCCAATCGTTATATCCACGTAGTGCGCTCCAAATTCGGAGACTTTAATTGGCCCCTAAGGTGGCATGCACCAAAGAGGGGCTCCGAATCCGGAGACTTTCTTCGGCCTAATGTGTCATGCACCAAAGGGGCTCCAAATCCGGAGACTTTGTTTGGCCAATCGTTATATCCACGTAGTGCGCTCTGAATTCGGAGACTTTAATCGACCAAGGTTCATGCCCAAAAGAGGGCTCGAATCCGGAGACTTTCTTCGGCCCTATGGTGTCATGCACCAAAGGGGGCTCCGAGTCCGGAGACTTTGTTTGGCCAATCGTGAAATCCACAAAGGGCGCTCCGAATCGAAGACTTAATCGGCCCAAAGGTGTCATGCACCAAAGGGGGCTCCGAATCGAAGACTTTGTTCGACCCATGTGTCATGCACCAAAGGGGCCCGAATCCGGAGACTTTGTTGTTTGGCCAATCGTGATATCCACGAAGAGCGCTCTGAATCCGAGACTTTAATCGGCCTAAGTTGTCATCGCACCAAAGGGCTCTGAATCAGACTTGATTCGGCCCGGAGGTGTCATACACACAAGGGCTACTTAAATCTGGAGACTTTTGCTGCCTAAGGTTCTCATGTACCCAAAAGGGCGCTCCGAATCCGAGAGACTTTGTTTGGCCAATGTATATCCACGAAGTGCGCTCCGAATTCCGGAGAATTAATCGGCCCTAAGGTGTCATGCACAAAGGGGCTCCGAATCCGAGACTTTCTTCGGCCCTAAGTGTCATGCACAGAAGGGGCTCTCGAATCCGGAACTTGTTTGGCCAATCGTTAGTACCAGAATGGCGCCCTCCGGGTTATATCGCGGTGCACAGGCTGTCAATCCTGGCCCAAAGAGTGTCAGCACAAACGGGGCCGAAATCTCGGAGGACTGTCGCGGTTTGCCAAGGCTCAAACGCACTTTATCCAATGTGTTCCCGACAATGCGCTCCAAATTCGCGAATTTTGTCGGCCCTAAGGTGTCATGCACCAAAGGGCCAGAATCGAGACTTTGTTGGCAATCGTGATTATCCAGGAAGGCGCTACGAATCCGGCAGATTTGAATTCGGCCCTAAATGTCATGGCAACCAAGGGCTCCCGACTCTGAAACTTGTTCGGCCTAAGGGTCATCCCAATGGGTGCTTCGAATCGGGACTTTGTTTTGGCAACGTGAAATATCCAGAAGGGCGCTTCGAAATCCGGAGACTTTAATCGGCCAATGGTGTCATGCACCAAAGGGGGATCGAGTCCGGAGACTTCGTTGCCCAGTCGTGATATCCACGAAGGCGCCCGAACCGAGACTTATCGCCCTTTGCTGCCGATGCACCAAAGGGGCTCCGAATCCGGAGTACTGTTCGCGATAAGGTGGCATGCATCACCAAAGGGGGCTCCGGACCGGAACTAGCTTGCCAATACGGAATATCCATCGAAGGGCCCTGCCGAATCTGGAAGACTTTAATCGGCCCTAGCGTGTCATCGCACCAAAGGGCTCGACATCCGAGAGCTTGGTCGCCCTACGTTGTCGGCACCAAAGGGTGGCTCCGATCCAGAGACTTTGTTTGGCCGAAATCCGTGATACCACGAGAGCGCTCCGATCCCCCGGGTCATGCACCAAATGGGGCTCCAAATCCGGAGACTTTGTTTGGCCAATCGTGATATCCACAAAGGGCGCTCCGAATCCGAAGACTTTATTCGGCCCAAAGGTGTCATGCACCGATGGGGCTCCGAATCCGGAGACTTTGTTTGGCCAATCGTGATATCCACGAAGGGCGCTCCGAATCTGGAGACTTTAATCGGCCCTAAGGTGTCATGCACCAAAGGGGCTCTGAATCCGGAGACTTTGTCCAGCCCTACGGTGTCTGGCACCAAAGGGGGCTCCGAATCCAGAGACTTTTGTTGGCCAATCGTGATATCCATGAAGAGCGCTCCGAATCCGGAGATTTTAATCGGCCCTAAGGTGTCATACACCAAAGGGGCCTCTGAATCCGAAGAGTTTGTTCGGCCCTAAGGTGTCAAGCACCAAAGGGGGCTCCGAATCCGGAGACTTTGTCCAGCCCTACGGTGTCTGGCACCAAAGGGGGCTCCGAATCCAGAGACTTTTGTTGGCCAATCGTGATATCCATGAAGAGCGCTCCGAATCCGGAGATTTTAATCGGCCCTAAGGTGTCATACACCAAAGGGGCCTCTGAATCCGAAGAGTTTGTTCGGCCCTAAGGTGTCAAGCACCAAAGGGGGCTCCGAATCCGGAGACCTTGTTTGGCCAATCGTGATATCCACGAAGGGCGCTCCGAATCTGGTGACTTTAATCGGCCCTAAGGTGTCAAGCACCAAAGGGGGCTCCGAATCCGGAGACTTTGTTCGGCCCTAAGGTGTCATGCACCAAAGGGGCTCCGAATCCAGAGTCTTTGTTTTGCTAATCGTGATATCCATGAAAGGCGCTCTGAATCCGGAGACTTTAATCGGCCCTAAGGTATCATGCGCCAAAGGGGCTCCGAATCTGGAGACTTTGTTCGGCCCTAAGGTGTCATGCACCAAAGGGGGCTCCGAATCCGGAGACTTTGTTTTGCCAATCGTGATATCGACGAACGGCGCTCCGAATCCGGAGACTTTAATCGGCCCTAAGGTATCATGCCATGCACCAAAGGGGGCTCTGAATCTGGAGACTTTGTGCGGCCCGAAGGTGTCATGCTCCAAAGGGGGCTCCGAATCCAGAGACTTTGTTTGGCCAATCGTGATATCCAGGAAGGGCGCTCCGAATCCGTAGACTTTAATCGGCCCTAAGGTGTCATGCACCAAAGGGGCCTCTGAATCCGGAGACTTTGTTCGGCCCTAAGGTGTAATGCACCATATGGGGCTCCGAATACGGAGACCTTGTTTGGCCAATCGTGATATCCACGAAGGGCGCTCCCAATCCGGAGACTTTAATCGGCCCTAAGGTGTCCAGCACCAAAGGGGGCTCCGAATCTGGAGACTTTGTTCGGCCCTAAGGTGTCATGCATCATAGGGGCTCTGAATCCCGAGACTTTATTTCGCCAATCGTGATATCCACGAAGGGCGCTCTGTATTCGGAGACTTTAATCGGCCCTAAGGTGTCATGCACCAAAGGGGCTCCGAATCCGGACACTTTCTTCGGCCCTAAGGTGTCATGCACCAAAAGGGGCTCCGAATCCGGAGACTTTGTTTGACCAATCGTTATATCCACGAAGTGTGCTCCGAATCCAGAGACTTTAATCGGCCCTAAGGTGTCATGCACCAAAGGGGGCTCTGAATCTGGAGACTTTGTGCGGCCCGAAGGGGTCATGCACCAAATGGAAATCTGAATCCGGAGACTTTGTTTGGCCAATCGTGATATCCACGAAGGGCGCTCCGAATCCGGAGACTTTAATCGGCCCTAAGGTGTCAAGCACCAAAGGGGATCCGAATCCGGAGACTTTCTTCGGCCCTAAGGTGTCATGCACCAAAGGGGGCTCCGAATCCGGAGACTTTGTTTGGCCAATCGTTATATGCACGAAGTGCACTCCGAATCCAGATAACTTAATTGGCCCTAAGGTGTCATACACCAAAGGGGACTCTGAATCTGGAGACTTTGTGCGGCCTGAAGGTGTCATGCACCAAACGGGAATCTGAATCCGGAGACTTTGTTTGGCCAATCGTGATATCCACGAAGGGCGATCCGAATCCGGAGACATTAATCGGCCCTATGGTGTAATGCACCAAAGGGGGCTCCGAATCTGGAGACTTTGTCCGGCCCTAAGGTATCATGCACCAAAGGGGGCTTCGAATCCGAAGACTTTGTTTGGCCAATCGTTATATCCACGAAGTGCGCTCCAAATTCGTAGACTTTGTTCGGCCCTAAAGTGTCACGCACCAAAGGGGGCTCCGAATCCGGAGACAATCGTGATATCCACGAAGGGCGCTCCGAATCTGGAGATTTTAATCGGCCCTAAGATGCCATGCACCAAAGGGGGCTCCGAATCTGGAAACTTTGTTCGGCCCTAAGATGTTATGCACCAAAAGGGGCTCCGAATCGGGAAACTTTGTTCGGCCCTATGGTGTCATGCACGAAAGGGGGCTCCGAATCTGGAGTCTTTGTTTGGCCAATCGTGATATCCACGAATGGCGCTTCGAATCCGGAGACTTTAATCAGCCCTAAGGTGTCATGCACCAAAGGGGGCTCCGCGTCCGGAGGCTTTGTTTGGCCAATCGTGATATCCACGAAGGGCGCTCCGAATCCGGAGATTTTAATCGGCCCAAAGGTGTCATGCACAGAAGGGGGACTCCGAATCCGAAGACTTTGTTCATCCCTCAGGTGTCTTGCACCGAAGGGGGCTCCGAATCCGGAGATTTTGTTTGGCCAATCGTGATATCCACGAAGGGCGCTCCGAATTCGGAGACTTTAATCGGCCCCAAGGTTACATGCACCAGTCGGGGCTCCGAATCCAGGGACGTTGTTCGTCCCTAAGGTATCATGCACCAATGGGGGCTCCGAATCCAGAGACTTTCTTTGGCCAATCGCGATATCCACGAAGGGCGCTCTGAATCCAGAGTCATTAATCGGCCTTAAGGTGTCATGCACCAAAGGGGGCTCCGAATCCGGAGACTTAATCGGCCCTAAGGTGTCATGCACCAAAGGGGCTCCGAATCCGGAGACTTTGTTCGTCCGTAAGGTGTCATGTACCAAAGGGGGCTCCGAATCCGGAGACTTTGTTTGGCCAATCGTGATATCCATTAAGGGCGCTCCGAATTCGGAGACTTTAATCGGCCCCAAGGTTACATGCACCAGTGGGGGCTCCGAATCCGGAGACGTTGTTCGTCCCTAAGGTATCATGCACCAATGGGGGCTCCGAATCCAGAGACTTTCTTCGGCCAATCGCGATATCCACGAAGGGCGCTCTGAATCCAGAGTCATTAATCGGCCTTAAGGTGTCATGCACCAAAGGGGGCTCTGAATCGGGAGACTTTGTTCGGCCCTAAGGTGTCGTGCACCAAAGGGGGCTCCAAATCCGGAGACTTTGTTTGGCCCTAAGGTGTCATGTACCAAAGGGGGCTCTGAATCCGGAGACTTTCTTCGGCCCTAAGGTGTGATGCACCAAAGGGGCTCCGAATCCAGAGACTTTGTTTAGCCAATCGTGATATCCACGAAGGGCGCTCCGAATCCGAAGACTTTAATCGGCCCTAACATATCATGCACCAAAGGGGCTCCGAATCCGGAGACTTTGTTCGGCCCGAATGTGTCATGCACCAAAGGGGCTCCGAATCCAGAGTCTTTATTTTGCCAATCGTGATATCCACGAAGGGAGCTCCGAATCCGGAGACTTTAATCGGCCCTAACGTATCATGCACCAAAGGGGCTCCGAATCCGGAGACTTTGTTCGGCCCGAAGGTGTCATGCACCGAAGGAGACTCGGAATCCGGAGACTTTGTTTGGCCAATTGTGATATCCACGAACGGCGCTCCGAATCCGGAGACTTTAATCGCTCCTAAGGTTTGATGCACCAAAGGGGGCTCCGAATCCGGAGACTTTCTTCGGCCCTAAGGTGTCATGCACCAATGGGGGCTCCGAATCCGGAGACTTTGTTTGGCCAATCGTTATATCCACGTACTGCGCTCCAAATCCGGAGACTTTAATCGGTCCTAAGGTGTCATGCACCAAAGAGGGCTCCGAATCCGGAGACTTTGTTCGGCCCTGAGGTGTCATGCACCAAAGGGGCTCCGAATCCGGAGACCTTGTTTGGCCAATCGTGATATCCACGAAGGGCGCTCCGAATCCGGAGACTTTAATCGGCCCTAAGGTGTCAAGCACCAAAGGGGGCTCTGAATCCGGAGACTTTGTTCGGCCCTGAGGTGTCATGCACCAAAGGGGTTCCAAATGCAGAGACTTTGTTTGGCCAATCGTGATATCCACGAAGGGCGCACCGAATCCGGAGACTTTAATCGGCCCTAAGGTGTCATGCACCAAAGGGGCTCCGAATACGGAGACTTTGTTCGTCCGTAAGGTGTCATGTACCAAAGTGGGCTCCGAATCCAGAGACTTTGTTTGGCCAATCGTAATATCAACGAAGGGCGCTCCGAATCCGGAGACTTTAATCGGCCCTAAGATGTCACGCACCAAACGGGGCTCCGAATCCGAAGACTTTGTTTGGCCAATCGGGATATCCACGAAGGCGCTTCGAATCCGGAGACTTTAATCGGCCCTATAGGGTCATGCACCAAAGGGGCTCCGAGTCCGGAGACTTTGTTTGGCCAATCGTGATATCCACGAAGGGCGCTCTGAATCCGGAGACTTTAATCGGCCGTAAGGTGTCATGCACCAAAGGGGGCTCCGAATCCGGACAATTTGTTCGACCCTAAGGTGTCATGCACCAAAGGGGGCTCCGAATCCGGAAATTTTGCCTGGCCAATCGTGATATCCACGAAGGGCACTCCGAATCCGGAGACTTTAATCGGCCCTAAGGTGTCATGCATCAAAGGGGGCTCTGAATCCGGAGACTTTGTTCGGCCCTACGGTGTCATGCACCAAAGGGGGATCTGAATCCAGAGACTTTGTTTGGCCAATCGTGATATCCATGAAGGGTGCTCCGAATTCGGAGACTATAATCGGCCCTAAGGTGTCATGCACCAATGGGGGCTCCGAATCCGGAGACTTTGTTCGTCCCTAAGGTGTTATGCCCCAAAGGGGGCTCCGAATCCGGAGACTTTGTTTGGCCAATCGTGATATCAACGAAGGGCGCTCTGAATCCGAAGACTTTAATCGTCCCTAAGATGTCATGCACCAAACTGGGATCCGAATCCGGACACTTTGTTCGGCCCTAAGGTGTCATGCACCAAAGGGGGCTCCGAATTCGGATACTTTGTTTGGCCAATCGTGATATCCCTGAGGGGCGCACCGAATCCGGAGACTTTAATCGGCCCTAAGGTGTCGTGCACCAAAGGGGGCTCCGAATATGGAGACTTTGTTCAGCCCTAAGGTGTCATGCACCAAAGGGGCTCCGAATCCGGAGACTTTGTTTGGCCAATCGTGATATCCACGAAGTGCGCTCCGAATCCGGAGACTTTAATTGGCCCTAAGGTGTCATGCACCAAAGGGGCTCCGAATCCGAAGACTTTGTTCGGCCCTACGTTTTCATGCACCAAAGTGGGATCCGAATCCAGAGACTTTGTTTGGCCAATCGTGATATCCACGAAGAGCACTTCGAATCCGGAGATTTTAATCGACCCTATGGTGTCATACACCAAAGGGGCCTCTGAATCCGGAAACTTTGTTCGACCCTAAGGTGTCATGCACCAAATGGGGCTCCGAATCCGAAGACCTTGTTTGGCCAATCGTGATATCCCCGAAGGGCGCTCCAAATCCGGAGACTTTAATCGGCCCTAAGGTGTCATGCACCAAAAGGGGATCCGAATCCGGAGACTTTTTTCGACCCTAAGGTGTCATGCACCAAAGGGGGCTCCGAATCCGGAGACTTTGTTTGGCCGATCGTTATATCCACGACGTGCGTTCCGAATCCGGAGACTTTAATCGGCCATAAGGTGTCATGCCCCAAAGAGGGCTCCGAATCCGGAGACTTTGTTCGGCCCGAAGAGGTCATGCACCGAAGGGGACTCCGAATCCGGAGACTTTGTTTGGCCAATCGTGATATCCATGAACGGCGCTCCGAATCCGGAGACTTTAATCGGCGCTAAGGTTTGATGCACCAAAGGGGGCTCCGAATCCGGAGACTTTGTTCGGCCCTAAGGTGTCATGCACCAAAGGGGGCTCTGAATCCAGAGACTTTGTTTGACCAATCGTGATATCCACAAAGGGGGCTTCGAATCCGAAGACTTTAATCGGCCCTATGGTGTCATGCACCAAAGGGGGCTCCGACTCCGGAGACTTTATTTGGCCAATCGTGATATCCACGAAGGGCGCTCCGAATCCGGAGACATGAATCGGCCCTAAGGTGTCATGCACCAAAGGGGGCTCCGAATCCGGAGACTTTGCTTGGCCAATCGTGATATCCACGAAGGGCGCTCTGAATACGGAGACTTTAATCGGCCCTAAGGTGTCATGCACCAAAGCGGGCTCTGAATCCGGAGACTTTGTTCGGTCCTACGGTGTCATGCACCAAAGGGGGATCCGAATCCAGAGACTTTGTTTGGCCAATCGTGATATCCACGAAGAGCGCTCCGAATCCGGAGATTTTAATCGGCCCTATGGTGTCGTACACCAAAGGGGCCGCTGAATCCGGAGACTTTGTTCGGCCCTAAGGTGTCATGCACCAAAGGGGGCTCCGAATCCGGAGACTTTGTTTGGCCAATCGTGATATCCCTGAAGGGCGCTCCGAATCCGGAGACTTTAACCGGCCCTAAGGTGTCGTGCACCAAAGGGGGCTCCGAATACGGAGACTTTGTTCGGCCCTAAGGTGTCATGCACCAAAGGGGCTCCGAATCCGGAGACTTTGTTTGGCCAATCGTGATATCCACGAAGTGCGCTCCGAATCCGGAGACTTTAATCGGCCCTAAGGTGTCATGCACCAAAGGGGCTCCGAATCCGAAGACTTTGTTCGGCCCTAAGGTGTCATGCACGAAAGGGGCTCCGAATCTAGAGATTTTGTTTTGCCAATCGTGATATCCACGAAGGGCGCTCCGAATCCGGAGACTTTAATCGGCCCTAATGTATCATGCACCAAAGGGGCTTCGAATCCGGAGACTTTGTTCGGCCCGAAGGTGTCATGCACCAAGGGGACTCCGAATCCGGAGACTTGGTTTGGCCAATCGTGATATCCACGAACGGCACTCCGAATCCGGAGACTTTAATCGGCTCTAAGGTTTGATGCACCAAAGGGCGCTCCGAATCCGGAGACTTTGTTCGTCCCAAAGGTGTCATGCACCAAAGTAGGCTCCGAATCCGGAGACATTGTTTGGCCAATCGTGATATCAACGAAGGGCGCTCCGAATTCGGAGACTTTAATCGGCTCTAAGGTGTCATGCACCAATGGGGGCTCCTAATCCAGAGACTTTGTTCGGCCCTAAGGTGTCATGCACCAAAGGGGGCTCCGAATCCGGAGACTTTGTTTGGCCAATCATGATATCCACGAAGGGCGCTTCGAATCCGGATATTTTAATCGGCCCTAAGATGTCATGCACCAAAGGGGGCTCCGAATCCGGAGACTATGTTCGCCCCTAAGGTGTCATGCACCAAAGGGGGCTCCGAATCCGGAGACTTTGTTCGGCCAATCGTGATATCCACGATGGGCGCTTCGAATCCGGAGACTTTAATCGGCCCTATGGTGTCATGCACCAAAGGGGGCTCCGAGTCTGGAGACTTTGTTTGGCCAATCGTGATATCCACGAAAGGCGCTCCGAATCCGGAGACTTTAATCGGCCCTAAGGTGTCATGCACCAAAGGGGGCTCCGAATCCGGAGACTTTGTTCGTCCCTAAGGTGTGATGCACCAAAGGGGGCTCCGAATCCGGAGACATTGCTTGGCCAATCGTGATATCCACGAAGGGCGCTCCGAATCCGGAGACTTTAATCGGCCCCAAGGTGTCATGCACCAAAGCGGGCTCTGAATCCGGAGACTTTGTTCGGCCCTACTGTGTCATGCACCAAAGGGGGATCCGAATCCAGAGACTTTGTTTGGCCAATCGTGATATCCACGAAGAGCGCTCTGAATCCGTAGATTTTAATCGGCCCTAAGGTGTCATACACCAAAGGGGCCTCTGAATCCGGAGACTTTGTTCGGCCCTAAGGTGTCATGCACCAAAGGGTGCTCCGAATCCGGATACTTTGTTTGGCCAATCGTGATATCCCCGAAGGGCACTCCGAATCCGGAGACTTTAATCGGCCCTAAGGTGTCATGCACCAAAAGGGGCTCCGAATCCGGAGACTTTTTTCGACCCTAAGGTGTCATGCACCAAACGGGGCTCCGAATCCGGAGACTTTAATACGCCGTAAGGTGTCATGCACCAAAGAGGGCTCCGAATCCGAAGACTTTGTTCGGCCCGAAGGGGTCATGCACCGAAGGGGACTCCGAATCCGGAGAATTTGTTTGGCCAATCGTGATATCCATGAACGGCGCTCCGAATCCGGGGACTCTAATCGGCGCTAAGGTTTGATGCACCAAAGGGGGCTCCGAATCCGGAGGCTTTGTTCGGCCCTAAGGTGTCATGCACCAAAGGGGGCTCCGAATCAAGAGACTTTGTTTGACCAGTCGTGATATCCACGTAGGGCGCTTCGAACCCGGAGACTTTAATCGGCCCTATGGTGTCATGCACCAAAAGGGGCTCCCAGTCTGGAAACTTTGTTTGGCCAATCGTGATATCCACGAAGGGCGCTCCGAATTCGGAGACTTTAATCAACCCTAAGGTGTCATGCACCAAAGGGGGCTCCGAATCCGGAGACTTTGTTCGTCCCTAAGGTGTCATGCACCAAAGGGGGCTCCGAATCCGGAGACTTTGCTTGGCCAATCGTGATATCCACAAAGGGCGCTCCGAACCCGGAGACCTTAATCGGCCCTAAGGTGTCATGCACCAAAGGGGGCTCCGAATCCGGAGACTTTGTTCGGCCCTAAGGTGTCATGCCAAAGGACGCTCCGAATCCGGCGACCTTAATCGGCCCTAAGGTGTCATGCACCAAAGGGGGCTCCGAATCCGGAGACTTTGTTTGGCCAATCGTGATATCCACGAAGAGCGCTCCGAATCTGGAGATTTTAATCGGCCCTAAGGTGTCACACACCAAAAGGGCCTCTGAATCCGGAGACTTTGTTCGGCCCTAAGGTGTCATGCACCAAAGGGGGCTCCGAATCCGGAGACTTTGTTTGGGCAATCGTGATATCCCCGAAGGGCGCTCCAAATCCGGAGACTTTAATCGGCCCTAAGGTGTCATGCACCAAAGGGGGCTCCGAATCCGGAGACTTTGTTCGGCCCTAAGGTGTCATGCCCCAAAGAGGGCTCCGAATCCGGAGACTTGTTCGGCCCTAAGATGTCATGCACCAAAGGGGGCTCCGAATCCGGAGACTTTGTTCGGCCCTATGTTGTCATGCACCAAAGGGGGCTCCGAATCCGGAGACTTTGTTTGGCCAATCGTGATATCCACGAAGGCGCATCGAATCCGGAGACTTTAATCGGCCCTATGGTGTCATGCACCAAAGGGGGCTCCGAGTCTAGAGACTTTGTTTGGCCAATCGTGATATCCACGAAGGGCGCTTCGAATCCGGAGACTTTAATCGGCCCTATGGTGTCATGCACCAAAGGGTGCCCCGAATCCGGAGACTTTGTTCGTCCCTTTGGTGAGATGCACCAAAGGGGGCTCCGAATCCGGAGACTTTGCTTGGCCAATCCTGATATCCACAAAGGGCGCACCGAATCCGGAGACCTTAATCGGCCCTAAGGTGTCATGCACCAAAGGGGGCTCTGAGTCCGGAGGCTTTGTTTGGCCAATCGTGATATCCACGAAGGGCGCTCCGAATCCGGAGACTTTAATCGGCCCTAAGGTGTCATGCACCGAAGGGGGCTCCGAATCCGGAGACTTTGTTCGTCCCTAAGGTGTGATGCACCAAAGGAGGCTCCGAATTCGGAGACTTTGCTTGGCCAATCGGGATATCCACGAAGGGCACTCCGAATCCGGAGACTTTAATCGGCCCTAAGGTGTCATCCACCAAAGGGGGCTCTGAATCCAGAGACTTTGTTCGGCCCTACGTTGTCATGCACCAAAGGGGGATCCGAATCTCGAGACTTTGTTTGGCCAATCGTGATATCTACGAAGAGCACTTCGAATCCGGAGATTTTAATCGACCCTAAGGTGTCATGCACCAAAAGGGGCTCCGAATCTGGAGACTTTTTTCGACCCTAAGGTGTCATGCACCAAAGGGTGCTCCGAATCCGGAGACTTTGTTTGGCCGATCGCTATATCCACGACATGCGTTCCGAATCCGGAGACTTTAATCGGCCGTAAGGTGTCATGCCCCAAAGAGGGCTCCGAATCCGGAGACTTTGTTCGGCCCGAAGGGGTCATGCACCGAAGGGGACTCCGAATCCGGAGACTTTGTTTGGCCATTCGCGATATCCATGAACGGCGCTCCGAATCCGGAGACTTTAATCGGCTCTAAGGTTTGATGCACCAATGGGGGCTCCAAATCCGGAGACTTTGTTCGGCCCTAAGGTGTCATGCACCAAAGGGGGCTCCGAATCCAGAGACTTTGTTTGACCAATCGTGATATCCACAAAGGGGGCTTCGAATCCGTAGACTTTAATCGGCCCTATGGTGTCATGCACCAAAGGGGGCTCCGAGTCCGGAGACTTTATTTGGCCAATCGTGATATCCACGAAGGGCGCTCCGAATCCGGAGACTTTGTTCGGCCCTAAGGTGTCATGCACCAAAGGGGGCTCCGAATCCGGAGACTTCGCTTGGCCAATCGGGATATCCACGAAGGGCGCTCTGAATACGGAGACTTTAATCGGCCCTAAGGTGTCATGCACCAAAGTGGGCTCTGAATCCGGAGACTTTGTTCGGCCCTACGGTGTCATGCACCAAAGGGGGATCCGAATCCAGAGACTTTGTTTCGCCAATCGTGATATCCACGAAGAGCGCTCCGAATCCGGAGATTTTAATCGGCCCTATGGTGTCAGACACCAAAGGGGCCTCTGAATCCGGAGACTTTGTTCGGCCCTAAGGTGTCATGCACCAAAGGGGGCTCCGAATCCGGAGACTTTGTTTGGCCAATCGTGATATCCCTGAGGGGCGCTCCGAATCCGGAGACTTTAATCGGCCCTAAGGTGTCGTGCACCAAAGGGGGCTCCAAATACGGAGACTTTGTTCGGCCCTAAGGTGTCATGCACCAAAGGGGCTCCGAATCCGGAGACTTTGTTTGGCCAATCGTGATATCCACGAAGAGCGCTCCGAATCCGGAGATTGTAATCGGCCCTATGGTGTCATACACCAAAGGGGCCTCTGAATCCGGAGACTTTGTTCGGCCCTAAGGTGTCATGCACCAAAGGGGGCTCCGAATCCGGAGACTTTGTTCGGCCCGAAGGTGTCATGCACCGAAGGGGACTCCGAATCCGGAGACTTTGTTTGGCCAATCATGATATCCACGAACGGCACTCCGAATCCGGAGACTTTAATCGGCCTTAAGGTTTGATGCACCAAAGGGCGCTCCGAATCCGGAGACTTTGTTCGTCCCTAAGGTGTCATGCACCAAAGTAGGCTCTGAATCCGGAGACATTGTTTGGCCAATCGTGATATCAACGAAGGGCGCTCCGACTTCGGAGACTTTAATCGGCCCTAAGATGTCATGCACCAAAGGGGGCTCCGAATCCGGAGACTTTGTTCGGCCCTAAGGTGTCATGCCCCAAAGAGGGCTACGAATCCGGAGACTTTGTTCGGCCCTAAGTTGTCATGCACCAAAGGGGGCTCCGAATCCGGAGACTTTGTTCGGCCCTACGGTGTCACCAGAGGGGGATCCGACTCCAGAGACTTTGTTTGACCAATCGTGATATCCACGAAGAGCGCTCCGAATCCGGAGATTTTAATCGGCCCTAAAGTGTCATACACCAAAGGGGCCTCTGAATCCGGAGACTTTGTTCGGCCCTAAGGTGTCATGCACCAAAGGGGGCTCCGAATCCGGAGATTTTGTTTGGCCAATCGTGATATCCGCGAAGGGCGCTCCGAATCCGGAGACTTTAATCGGCCCTAAGGTGTCATGCACCAAAACAGGCTCCGAATCCGGAGACTTTCTTCGGCCCTAAGGTGTAATGCACCAAAGGGGGCTCCGAATCCGGAGACTTTGTTTGGCCAATCGCTATATCCATGAAGGGCGCTCCGAATCCGGAGATTTTAATCGGCCCTAAGGTGTCATGCACCAAAGAGGGCTCCGAATCTGGAGACTTTGTTCGGCCCGAAGGGGTCATGCACCGAAGGGGAGTCCGAATCCGGAGACTTTGTTTGGCCCTAAGGTGTCATGCACCAAAGGGGCCTCCGAATCCGGAGACTTTTTTTTTTTTGGGTAAGTAAATTCGGAGTCTTTGTTTGGCCAATCGTGATATCCACGAAGGGCGCTCCAAATCCGGAGATTTTAATGGGCCCTAAGGTGTCATGCACCAAAGAGGGCTCCGAATCCGGAGACTTTGTTCAGCCCGAAGGGGTCATGCACTGAAGGGGGCTCCGAATCCAGAGACTTTGTTTGGCCAAACATGATATCCACGAAGGTCGCTCCGAATCCAGAGACTTTAATCGGCTCTAAGTTGTCATGCACCAAAGGGGACTCCGAATCCGGAGACTTTGTTCGTCCCTAAGGTGTCATGCACCAAAGGGGGCTCCGAATCCGAAGACTTTGCTTGGCCAATCGTGATATCCACGAAGGGCGCTCCGAATCCGGAGACTTTAATCGGCCCAAAGGTGTCATGCACCAAAGGGGGCTTTGAATCCGGAGACTTTGTTCGGCCCTACGGTGTCATGCACCAAAGCGGGATTCGAATCCAGAGACTTTGCTTGGCCAATCCTGATATCCACGAAGAGCGCTCCGAATCCGGAGACTTTGTTCGGCCCTAAGGTGTCAAGCACCAATGGGGGCTCCGAATCCGGAGACTTTGTTTGGCCAATCGTGATATCCCCGAAGGGCGCTCCGAATCCGGAGACTTTAATTGGCCCTAAGGTGTCATGCAGCAAAAGGGGCTCCGAATCCGGAGACTTTGTTTGGCCCTAAGGTGTCATGCACCAAAGGGGGATCCGAATCCGGAGACTTTGTTTGGCCAATCGTTATATCCACAAAGTGCGCTCCGAATCCGGAGACTTTAATTGGCTGTAAGGTGTCATGCACCAAAGAGGACTCCGAATCCGGAGACTTTGTTCGGCCCGAAGGGGTCATGCACCGAAGGGGACTCTGAATCCGGAGACTTTGTTTGGCCAATCGTGATATCCACGAACGGCGCTCCGAATCCGGAGACTTTAATCGGCGCTATGGTTTGAGGCACCAAAGGGGGCTCCGAATCCGGAGGCTTTCTTCAGCCCTAAGGGGTCATGCACCGAAGGGGACTCCGAATCTAGAGGCTTATTTGAGCCAATCGTGATATCCACGAA
>NW_021025148.1:0-66404 GCF_004153795.1 Camellia sinensis | reverse complement strand
TTGGCCCAATTCGTGATATCCACGAACGCGCTCCGGAATTTCCGGAGACTTTTTCGTCGCCTAAGGTTGATAGCACGCAAAAGGGGGCTCTGATCCGGAGACTTTCTTGCAGCCAAGGTGTCATTCCACACAAAGGGGGCATCGAAATCCGGGAGACTTTCAATTCGGCCTAATGTTATGACCACGAGGGCTCTGACTTCGGAATTTCCCTGCAGACCGACGATGTTGCAAGGATTGGATCCAGAATTGTTTTGATGTCGATGATATCCCAAGAGCGGCTGCCGAATCCGGGAGACTATTGTCGTGCCCCTAAGGTTGTCATGCACCAAAGGGGCCTCGGAATCCGGAGGACTTTTGTTCGTCCCCTAAGGTGGTCATTCACCAAAAGGGTGGCTCCGAATCCGGACAATTTATTTGGCCAATCGTAATATCACGAAGGGGCGCTCGGAATCCGGAGACTAAAATCGCCCTAAGCTGTCATGCACCAAGGAGGGGGCTTCCGAATCCGGAGGACTTTGTTCGGCCCTAAGGTTCAGTGCCCACCAAAAGGGGGCTCCGATCCGGAGACTATGTTGGCCAATTCGTGATATCCAACGAAAGGGCAGCCTTCGAATCCAGGAGACTTTAAATCGGACTCTTATGGTCGTCAAGCACCAAAGGAGCTCCGAGTTCCGTGGACTTGTTTTGACAATCGGGAATATCCACGGAAGGGCGCTCCCGAATCTGGAACTTTAATCGGGCCCTATAAGGTTGATTCATGGCACCAAGGGGGCTCTCTGAATCTGGAGACTTTGTTTCGCTCCTTAAGGTGTGATGCACAAAAGGGGCTCTGAATCCGGAGACTTTGCTTGGGCCAATTCGTGATATCCACAAGGGGCGGCTTCGAATCGTTGGGAGGACTTTAAATCGGCCCATAAGGGTCATGCACCAAAGGGGCTCTGAATCCGGAGACTTTGTTCGGCGCCGACGCTGTCATGCCACCAAAAAGGGGGATCTGAATCCAGAGGACTTTGTTTTGCCAATCGTTGATATTCCACGAAAGAGCGCTCCGAATCCGGAGACATTTAATCGTCCCTAAGGTGTCATTACACCCAAAGGGGCCTCTGAATCCGGAGATTGTTTGGCACCTAAGGGTTTCATCCACCAAAAGGGCTCCGAATCCGGAGCACTTTGTTTGCCAATCGTTTTGATATCCCCGAAGGGCCCTCCGAATCCGGGAGGACTTTAATCGCCCTAAGGTTGTCATGCCACCAACGGGGCCCGAACTCGGAGGGGAACTTTGTTCGGTCCCTAAGGTGTCATGCACCAAAGGGCGGTCCGAATCCGGAGGGACTTTGTTTTGGCCAATTCGTTATATCCACGAAGTGCGCTCACGAATTCCGGAGAATTTATATCGGCCCTAAGATGGTCATTCAACCAAAGAGGGCTCCGAATCCGGAAGACGTTGTTCAAGCCCGAAGGTGTCATGCACCGGAAAGGGACTCCGAATTCCGGGAGGAACTTGTTTGTGGCCAAAATTCGTGATATTCCACGAATGGCCGCTCCGAATCCGGAGACTTTAATCTGTCCTAAGGTTGATGCACCAAAGGGGCGCTTCGAATCCGGAGGACTTTTCTTCGGCCCGTAAGGGTTGTCATGCAACCAAAGGGGGCTTCCGATCCGGAGATTTTGTTGGCCAATCGTTATATCCACTAGTTGCGCTCCGTGAACCGGGAGACTTAATCGGCTCCTAAGGTGTCATGCCCACCAAAAGGGGCTCCGAATCTAGAGGACTCTTTGTTCCGGCCTAAGGCTAATACACCCAAAGGGGGCTCCGAATCCGGTTGACCTTTGTTTGGCCAGTCGTTAATACCACAAATGTGGCACTCCGAATTCGGAGGACTTGTGTTCGGCCCTAAGGTGTCATATGCACCAAAATATAGGCCTCCGAAATCGGAGACTTTGTTTGGCCAATCGGATATCCCCGAAGGGGTTGCTCCGAATTCAGAGGATTTTAATCGGCCCCTAAAGATGCCATGCCACCAGAGGGGGCTTCCAGAATTCTCGGGAAACTGTTGTTCCGGCACCTAAGGAGCGCTACATCCGACAAAAAGAGAGGAATCGACGAATTTTGGAAACTTTGTTTGGCCAAATCGTGATATCCACGGGAGGGCGGTTGTCGAATCCGGAGACTTATTAATCGGCCCTAAGGTGTCATGCACAAAGGGGCTCCGAGTCCGGAGACTTTGTTTGGCCAATCGTGATATTCACGAAGAGTGCTCCGAATCCGGAGACTTTATCGGCCCAAAAGTGTCGTGCCACCAAAGGGGGCTCCGAATCTGGAAGACATTGTTCGTCCCTTAAGGGTTGGCATGCACCAAAGGGCGGGCTCGAATCCGAAAGGACTTTGTTTGGCCAATCGTGGAAATCCACGGAAGGCGCGCATGGGAATCCGAAGACTTTTAATCGGCCCTTTAGGTGTCATGCACCAAAGGGGGCTCTTGAATCCGGAGAACTATTGTTCAGCCCTAAGGTGTCATGTACCCAAGGGGGCTCTAAAAATCCAGAGACTTTGCTTGGCCCTTAAGCGTCTCAACGTACCAAAGGAGGGCTCCAAATCCGGAGACTTTGTTTGGGCCAATCGGTGATATCCCATGAAGGGCGCTCCGAATTCGGAGGACTTTAATCGGGTCCATGGTGACATGCACCAATGGGGCTCCGAATCTGGAGACTTTTGTTCTGTCCTAAGGTATTCATGCCACAAAGGGGGGCTCCGAATCCGGAGACTTTGTTTGGCCAATCGCGATATCCCGAAGGACGCTCTGAATTCCGCGAGGGACTTTAATCGGCCCTTAAGGTGTTCATGCACCAAAGGGGGCTCTGAATCCGGAGGAACTTTGTTTCAGCCCTAAGGTGTCATTGTACCCCAAAGGGGGCTCTAAAATCACAGAGGACTTTGCTTGGCCCTAAGGTCTCACGACCAAAGGGGGCTCCAAAATCCGGAGACTTTGTTTGCCAATCGTGATATCCATGAGGGCGCTTCCGAATTCAGGATGACTTTAAATCGGTCCTATGGTGACATGCACCAATTGGGGGCTCCGAATCGGAGACTTTGTTCGTCCCTAAGGTATTCAGGCACCAAAGGGGGCTCCGAATCCGGAGGACTTTGTTTTGGCCATCGCGATATCACGAAGGACGCTCTTGAACCGGAGACTTTATTAATCGGCCCTTAAAGGTGTCATGCACCAAAGGGGCTCTGAATCCGGAGACTTTGTTCGGGCCCTTAGAGGTGTCATTGCACCAAAGGGGGACCTCCAAATCGGATGGACTTTAGTTTGGCCGCTAAGATTGTCATATACCAAAGGAGGGCTCCGAATCCGGAGGACTTTGTTTGGGCCAAAATCGTTGATATCACGAAGGCCGCCTCCGAATCGGAGACTTTAATCGGCCCTTAAGGTTGTCAAGCGACCAAAGGGCTCCGGAATCCGAGAAAGATTTTGTTCGTCCCAAGGTGGTCTGCACCAAAAGGGGGCTCCGAATCCGGAGACTTTAGTTGGGCCAATTTTGATATCCACGAAGGGCGCCTTGAATCCAGACGACTTTAATCGCCCTAAGGTTGTCATGCACCAAAGGGGCTCTTGATCCGGAGACTTTGTTCTCCCTAAGGTGTCATGCACCAAAAGGGGGCTCTAAATCCAAACTTGTGCTTGGCCCTAAGGTCTCACTGTACCAAAGGGGGCTCCGCATCCGGAGACTTTGTTTGCCAATCGTTGTATCAGCGAAGGGCTCCGAAATTCAGTGAGACTTAATCGGCCCTAAGTGTCATACCAATGGGGGGCTCCGAATCCAGAGGGACATTTGTCGGCCCTAAGGTGTCATGCACCAAAGGGGGCTCCGAATCCGGAGACTTTGCTTGGCCAATCGTGATATCCACAAAGGGCGCTCCGAACCCGGAGACCTTAATCGGCCCTAAGGTGTCATGCACCAAAGGGGGCTCCGAATCCGAAGACTTTGTTTGGCCAATCGTGATATCCACGAAGGGCGCTTCGAATCCGGAGACTTTAATCGGCCCTATGGGGTCATGCACCAAAGGGGGCTCCGAGTCCGGAGACTTTGTTTGGCCAATCGTGATATCCACGATGGCCGCTCCGAATCCGGAGACTTTAATCGGCCCTCATGTGTCATGCACCAAAGGGTGCCCCGAATCCGGAGACTTTGTTCGTCCCTTAGGTGAGATGCACCAAAGGGGGCTCCGAATCCGGGGACTTTGCTTGGCCAATCGTGATATCCACAAAGGACGCTCCGAATCCGGCGACCTTAATCGGCCCTAAGGTGTCATGCACCAAAAGGGGCTCCGAATCCGGAGACTTTTCTTCGGCCCTAAGGTGTCATGCACCAAAGGGGGCTCCGAATCCGGAGACTTTGTTCGGCCCTACGGTGTCACCAGAGGGGGATCCGACTCCAGAGACTTTGTTTGACCAATCGTGATATCCACGAAGAGCGCTCCGAATCCGGAGATTTTAATCGGCCCTAAGGTGTCATGCACCAAAGAGGGCTCCGAATCTGGAGACTTTGTTCGGCCCGAAGGGGTCTTGCACCGAAGGGGAGTCCGAATCCGGAGACTTTGTTTGGCCCTAAGGTGTCATGCACCAAAGGGGCCTCCGAATCCGGAGACTTTTTTTTTTTTTGGGTAAGTAAATTCGGAATCTTTGTTTGGCCAATCGTGATATCCACGAAGGGCGCTCCAAATCCGGAGATTTTAATGGGCCCTAAGGTGTCATGTACCAAAGAGGGCTCCGAATCCGGAGGCTTTCTTCAGCCCTAAGGTGTCATGCACCAAAGGGGGATCCGAATCCGGAGACTTTGTTTGGCCAATCGTTATATCCACGTAGTGCGCTCCGAATCCGGAGACTTTAATCGGTCCTAAGGTGTCATGCACCAAAGAGGGCTCCGAATCCGGAGACTTTGTTCGGCCCTAAGGTGTCATGCACCAAAGGGCTCCGAATCCGGAGGCTTTGTTCGTCCCAAAGGTGTCATGCACCAAAGTGGGCTCCGAATCCGAAAATTTTATTTGGCCAATCGTGATATCAACGAAGGGCGCTCCGAATCCGGAGACAATAATCCGCCCTAAGATATCATGCACCAAGGAGGGCTCCGAATCCGGAGACTTTGTTCGGCCCTAAGGTGTCATGCACCAAAGGGGGCTCCGAATCCGGAGACTTTGTTTGGCCAATCGTGATATCCACGAAGGGCGCTTCGAATCCAGAGACTTTAATCGGCTCTATGGTGTCAAGCACCAAAGGGGGCTCCGAGTCCGTGGACTTTGTTTGAACAATCGGGATATCCACGAAGGGCGCTCCGAATCTGGAGACTTTAATCGGCCCTAAGGTGACATGCACCAAAGGGGGCTCCGAATCTGGAGACTTTGTTCGTCCCTAAGGTGTGATGCACAAAAGGGGGCTCTGAATCCGGAGACTTTGCTTGGCCAATCGTGATATCCACGAAGGGCGCTCCGAATCCGGAGACTTTAATCGGCCCTAAGGTGTCATGCACCAAAGGGGGCTCTGAATCCGGAGACTTTGTTCGGCCCGACGGTGTCATGCACCAAAGGGGGATCTGAATCCAGAGACTTTGTTTTGCCAATCGTGATATCCCCGAAGAGCGCTCCGAATCCGGAGATTTTAATCGTCCCTAAGGTGTCATACACCAAAGGGGCCTCTGAATCCGGAGACTTTGTTTGGCCCTAAGGTGTCATCCACCAAAAGGTGCTCCGAATCCGGAGACTTTGTTTGGCCAATCGTGATATCCCCGAAGGGGGCTCCGAATCCGGAGACTTTAATCGGCCCTAAGGTGTCATGCACCAAAGGGGGTTCCAAATCCGGAGACTTTGTTCGGCCCTAAGGTGTCATGCACCAAAGGGGGCTCCGAATCCGGAGACTTTGTTTGGCCATTCGTTATATCCACGAAGTGCGCTCCGAATCCGGAGAATTTAACCGGCCCTAAGGTGTCATTCACCAAAGAGGGCTCCGAATCCGGAGACTTTGTTCAGCCTGAAGGTGTCATGCACCGAAAGGGACTCCGAATCCGGAGACTTTGTTTAGCCAATCGTGATATCCACGAACGGCGCTCCGAATCCGGAGACTTTAATCGGTCCTAAGGTTTGATGCACCAAAGGGGGCTTCGAATCCGGAGACTTTCTTCAGCCCTAAGGTGTCATGCACCAAAGGGGGCTCCGAATCCGGAGATTTTGTTTGGCCAATCGTTATATCCACGTAGTGCGCTCCGAATCCGGAGACTTTAATCGGTCCTAAGGTGTCATGCACCAAAGGGGGCTCCGAATCTAGAGACTTTGTCCGGCCCTAAGGTATAATGCACCAAAGGGGGCTCCGAATCCGGTGACTTTGTTTGGCCAGTCGTTATATCCACAAAGTGCACTCCGAATTCGGAGACTTTGTTCGGCCCTAAGGTGTCATGCACCAAACAGGGCTCCGAATCCGGAGACTTTGTTTGGCCAATCGTGACATCCCCGAAGGGTGCTCCGAATCCGGAGATTTTAATCGGCCCGAAGATGCCATGCACCAGAGGGGGTTCCGAATCTTGAAACTTTGTTCGGCCCTAAGGGGTCATGCACAAAAGGAGAATCCGAATTTGGAAACTTTGTTTGGCCAATCGTGATATCCACGGAGGGCGGTTCGAATCCGGAGACTTTAATCGGCCCTAAGGTGTCATGCACCAAAGGCGGCTCCGAGTCCGGAGACTTTGTTTGGCCAATCGTGATATCCACGAAGAGTGCTCCGAATCCGGAGACTTTAATCGGCCCAAAAGTGTCGTGCACCAAAGAGGGCTCCGAATCTAGAGACTTTGTCCGGCCCTAAGGTATAATGCACCAAAGGGGGCTCCGAATCCGGAGACTTTGTTTGGCCATTCGTTATAGCCTCAGCACACAAAACACCGAAGCCCGAAAATATAACAAAGATCTAGACCTAATCTAGGAATTACATCCGAAAAAGGGAGAGCCAAAAGAAGCTTAGCCAATCAAATTGTACAAAGGCCATATCCTATGATGAATAGGGACCTTGTACAAAAGACAACCCAGCAACCAACAATCACCATTACACAGATAGAAAAAACTCCCTACACAACCCGTAGGGAAGGGCATCATCACACCCACAAAATCTCCCTACACAGCCCGTAGGGATAGGCACCTGTAACAAAACAAAAATAATATCCAGAGTAGGAATCCAAACAAAACCGAAAAAAGGAACCAAGAGGGGCCCATCTACCGAATTGCTCAGAAAACCTGTAACCCGAGACACCAAGGTACACATGAAGCCTCCTACACAACCCGTAGGAGTAGGAAGGCTGCACACTCCACCTGTGAACGAAAAAAATAAAATAAAAAGTAAAAAGAACAACCACTGATTAACTCCCACTTGTAGCATAGCAAGGCGCTTGGAGCAGCCATCACCATGGTACATACACACACTGCCAACTGCCACCCAACTTTGAACAGCAGTCAGCCACCACTTCTCCACAGCAAGAGAGAAATAAGCTGTTAACAGCCTCAGGTAACTACAGAGTAAGGAGCTACCATACCACCGAACCACGCCATAAACCACAACCTGCCATGAGTAGGAATTACCACCTCCGTAAGGAAGATCATAAAGCAGCAGAAATAACAAACACACAGTATAAGACCTCCCCACACTCGGCCCACAGTAACCAACATTCTTACACTCCATATAGAACCTCACATCACTTGGCCCACATCTCACCAGATTTCTCAATAGAACAAGATAGGTAGTATACTTGAAAGCTCCATAAACCTGCAAAAAACATATATAATATATAATAAATGTTAGAGCAAAACAAGTATACTGTCTCTCTTCACTCAACCCACAGTGGCATAGAGAACTTTGCTTGCTCACATCACTCAACCCTCCAATCAGCCTCTTCAATGATATAGAGTGCATCATAATCTGATAAAGAAAGAATAGAACCTACAAAATAACAACCAATTAGTAAAACCCCACAGTATATGCTCACCATCACTCAACCCTAATTGTAGGTGAACTCACATCACTCATACTCCTACCAACTGCAGTAGCATTGGTCGGCTGCATAATCTTGTAGGGAAGGTTCCATTTCTCCAAAAACCAGTGATCACCTGCAGAAAATTTAATGTTATCCAAAGAAAGGAGCCTACCCCTAACCATTTGGATAATAGAGTTAGTAACAACCTCTTCAGGTTTGTGGACCTTACTAAAGATTCTACTATTCCTCTCCATCCAAATGTGGTAGACAGTGCAGAGAAAAGACAACCTCAGAATCAGCATTTTCAAGGAATTACCACTGGTAGATTGCCAATCGTGATATCAACGAAGGGCGCTCCGAATTCGGAGACTTTAATCGGCCCTAAGGTGTCATGCACCAATGGGGGCTCCGAATCCAGTGACTTTGTTCGGCCCTAAGGTGTCATGCACCAAAGGGGGCTCCGAATCCGGAGACTTTGTTTGCCCAATCGTGATATTAACGAAGGGCGCTCCGAATCCGGAGACTTTAATCGGCCCTAAGATGTCATGCACCAAAGGGGGCTCCGAATCCGGACACTTTCTTCGGCCCTAAGGTGTCATGCACCAAAGGGGGCTCCGAATCCGGAGACTTTGTTTGGCCAATCATGATATCCACGAAGGGCGCTTCGAATCCGGAGACTTTAATCGGCCTTATGGTGTCATGCACCAAAGGGGGCTCCGAGTCTGGAGAATTTGTTTGGCCAATCGTGATATCCACGAAGGGAGTTCCGAATCCGGAGACTTTAATCGGCCTAAGGTGTCCTGCACCAAAGGCAGTTCCGAATCCGGAGACTTTATTCGTCCCTAAGATGTCATGCTCCAAAGGGTGCTCCGAATCCGGAGACTTTGCTTGGCCAATTGTGATATCCCCGAAAAGCGCTCCGAATTCGGAGACTTTAATCGGCCCTAAGGTGTCATGCACCAAAGGGGGCTCTGAATCCGGAGACTTTGTTCGGCCCTAAGTGCACCAAAGGGGGCTCCGAGTCCGGAGAATTTGTTTGGCCAATCGTGATATCCACGAAGGGCGCTCCGAATCCGGAGATTTTAATCGGCCCTAAGGTGTCATACACCAAAAGGGCCTTTGAATCTGGAGACTTTGTTCGGCCCTAAGGTGTCATGCACCGAAGGGGACTCCGAATCCGGAGACCTTGTTTGGCCAATCGTGATATCCACGAAGGGCATCATGCACCAAAGGGGGCTCCGAATCCAGAGACTTTGTTCGACCCTAAGGTGTCATGCACCAAAGGGTGCTCCGAATCCAGAGAGTTCGTTTGGCCAATCGGGATATCCACGAAAGGCGCTCCGAATCTGGAGACTTTAATCGTCCCTAAGGTGTCATGCACCAAAGAGGCTCCGAATCCGGAGACTTTGTTCGGCCCTAAGGTGTCATGCACCAATGGGGGCTCCGAATTCGGAGACTTTGTTCGGCCCGAAGGTGTCATGCACCGAAGGGGACTCCGAATCCGGAGACTTTGTTTGGCCAATCGTGATATCCACGAAGGGCCCTCCGAATCCAGGGACTTTAATCGGCCCTAAGGTGTCATGCACCAAAGGGCGCTCCGAATCCGGAGAGTTTCTTCGGCCCTAAGGTGTCATGCACCAAAGGGGGCTCCGAATCCGGAGACTTTGTTTGGCCAATCGTTATATCCACGTAGTGCGATCCGAATCCGGTGACTTTAATCGGCCCTAAGGTGTCACGAACCAAAGAGGGCTCCGAATCCGGAGACTTTGTTCGGCCCTAAGGTGTCATGCACCAAAGGGAGATCCGAATCCGGAGACTTTGTTTGGTCAAACGTGATATCCACGAAGGGCGCTCCGAATCCGGAGACTTTAATCGGCCCTAACGTGTCATGCACCAAAGGGACTCCGAATCCGGAGACTTTGTTCGGCCCTAAGGTGTCATGCACCAAAGGGGTCTCCGAATCCGGGGACTTTGTTCGGCCCGAAGGTGTCATGCACCGAAGACGACTCCGAATCCAGAGACTTTGTTTGGCCAATTGTGATATCCACGAACGGCGCTCCGAATCCGGAGACTTTAATCGGCCCTAAGGTGTCATGCACCAAAGGGGGCTCCGAATCGGGAGACTTTCTTCGGCCCTAAGGTGTCACGCACCAAAGGGGGCTCCGAATCCGGAGACTTTGTTTGGCCAATCGTTATATCGACAAAGTGCGCTCCGAATCCGGAGACTTTAATCGGCCCTAAGGTGTCATGCGACAAAGGGGGCTCCGAATCTGGAGACTTTGTTTGGCCAATCGTGATATCAACGAAGGGCGCTCCAAATCCGGAGACTTTAATCGGCCCTAAGATGTCATGCACCCAAGGGGGCTCCGAATTCGGAGGCTTTGTTCGGCCCTTAGGTGTCATGCACCAAAGGGGGCTTCGATCCGGAGACTTTGTTTGGCCAATCGTGATATCCACAAAGGGCGCTTCGAATCCGGAGACTTTAATCGGCCCTATGGTGTCATGCACCAAAGGGGGCTCCGAGTCCGGAGACTTTGTTTGGCCAATCGTGATATCCACGAAGGGCGCTCCGAATCCGGAGACTTTAATCGGCCCAAAGGTGTCATGCACCAAAGGGGGCTCCGAATCCGAAGACTTTGCTTGGCCAATCGTGATATCCCCGAAGGGCGCTCCGAATCTGGAGATTTTAATCGGCCCTAAGGTGTCATACACCAAAGGGGCCTCTGATTCCGGAGACTTTGTTCGGCCCCAAGGTGTCATGCACCAAAGGGGGCTCCGTATCCGGAGACTTTGTTTGGCCAATCGTGATATCCACGAGGGGCGCTCCGAATCTGGAGACTTTACTCGGCCCTAAGGTGTCATGCACCAAACGGGGCTCTGAATCTGGAGACTTTGTTCGGCCCTAAAGTGTCATGCACCAAAGGGGGCTCCGAATCCGGGGACTTTGTTTGGCCCTAACGTGTCATGTACCAAAGGGTTCTCCGAATCCGGGGACTTTTTTTGGCCAATCGTGACATCAAGAAAGGGCGCTCCGAATCCGGAGACGTTAATCGGCCCTAAGATGTCATGCACCAAAGGGGGCTCTGAATTCGGAGACTTTTTTTGGCCCTATGGTGTCATGCAACAAAGGGGGCTCCGAATCCAGAGACTTTTTTTGGCCAATTGTGATATGCACGAAGGGCGCTCCGAATCCGGAGACTTTAATCGGCCGTAAGGTGTCATGCACTAAATGGGGGCTCCGAATCCGGAGACTTTGCTCGGCCCTAAGTTGTCATGCACCAAAGGGGGCTGCGAATCCGGAGACTTTGTTTGGCCAATCGTGATATCCACGAAGGGCGCTTTGAATCCAGAGACTTTAATCGGCCCTAAGGTGTCATGCACCAAAGGGAGCTCCGAATCCGGAGACTTTGTTCGGCCCTTAGGTGTCATGCACCAAAGGCGGCTCTGAATCCGAAGCCTTTGTTTGGCCAATCGGGTCATCCACGTAGGGCGCTCCGAATCCGGAGACTTTAATCTGCCCTATGGTGTCATGCACCAAAGGGGGCTCCGAATCCGTAGACTTTGTTTGGCCCTAAGGTGTCATGTACCAAAGGGGGCTCCGAATCCGGAGACTTTGTTTGGCCAATCGTGATATGCACGAAGAGCGCTCCGAATCCGTAGACTTTAATCGGCCCTAAGGTGTCATGCACCAAAGGGGGCTCTGAATCCGGAGACTTTGTTCGGCCCTAAGGTGTCATGCACCAAAGGGGACTCCGAATCCAAAGACTTTGTTTGGCCAATCGTGATATCCACGAAGGGCACTCCGAATCCGGAGATTATAATCGGCCCTAAGGTGTCATACACCAAAGGGGCCTCTGAATTCGGAGACTTTTTTCAGCCCTAAGGTGTAATGCACCAAAGGGGGCTCCGAATCCGGAGACTTTGTTTGCCCAATCGTGATATCCGCGAAGGGCGTCATGCACCAAAGGGGGCTCCGAATCCAGACACTTTGTTCGGCCCAAAGGTGTCATGCACCAAAGGGTGCTCCGACTCCAGAGACTTCGTTTGGCTAATCGTGATATCCACGAACGGCGGTCCGAATCGTCCCTAAGGTGTCATGCACCAAAGGGGGCTCCGAATCCGGAGACTTTGTTTCGCCAATCGTGATATCCACGAAGGGCGTCATGCACCAAAGGGGGCTTCGAATCCAGACAATTTGATCGGCCCTAAGGTGTCATGCACCAAAAGGGTGCTCCGAATTCTGAGACTTCGTTTGGAAGATCGTGATATCCACGAAGGGCGCTCCGAATCTCGAGACTTTAATCGTCCCTAAGGTGTCATGCACCAAAGGGGACTTCGAATCCGGAGACTTTGTTCGACCCTATGGTGCCATGCACCAAAGGGGGCTCCGAATCCGTAGACTTTGTTCGGCCCTATGGTGTCATGCCCCAAAGGGGGTTCCGAATTTGGAGACTTTGTTTGGCCAATCATGATATCCACGAAGGGCGCTCCGAATCCGGAGACTTTAATCGGCCCTAAGGTATCATGCACCAAAGGGGGCTCTGAATCCGGAGACTTTGTTTGGCCCTAAGGTGTCATGCGCCAAAGGGGGCTTCGAATCCGGAGACTTTGTTTGGCCCTATGGTGTCATGTACCAAAGGAGGCTCCGAATCCGGGGACTTTGTTTGGCCAATCGTGATATCCACAAAGCGCGCTCTGAATCCGGAGACTTTAATCGGCTGTAAGGTGTCATGCACTAAAAGGGGGCTCTGAATCCGGAGACTTTGCGCGGCCCTAAGCTGTCATGCACCAAAGGGGGCTGTGAATCCGGAGAATTTGTTTGGCCAATCGTGATATCCACGAAGGGCGCTCCGAATCCGGATACTTCAATCGGCCCCAAGGTATGATGCACCAAAGGGCCTCCGAATCCGGAGACTTTGTTAGGCCCTAAGGTGTCATGCAACAAAGGGGCTCCGAATCCAGAGACTTTGTTTGGCCAATCGTGATATCCACGAAGGGCGCTCCGAATCCGGAGACTTTAATCGGCCCTAAGGTGTCATGCACCAAAGGGGCTCTGAATCTGGTGACTTTGTCCGGCCCTAAGGTGTCATGCACCAAAGGGAGCCCCGAATCCGGAGACTTTATTTGGCCAATCGTTATATCCACGATGTGCGCTGCAAATTCGGAGACTTTGTTCGGCCCTAAGGTGTCATGCACCAAAGGGGGCTCCGAATCCGGAGACTTTGTTTGGCCAATCGTGATATCCACGAAGGGCGCTCCAAATCCGGCGATTTTAATCAGCCCTAAGACGTTATGCACCAAAGGGGGCTCCGAATTTGGAAAACTTTGTTCGGCCCTAAGGTGTCATGCACCAAAGGGGGCTCCGAATCTGGAGTATTTGTTTGGCCAATCGTGATATCCACGAATGGCGCTTCGAATCCGGAGACTTTAATCAGCTCTAAGGTGTCATGCACCAAAGGGGGCTCCGAGTCCGGAGACTTTGTTTGGCCAATCGTGATATCCACGAAGGGCGCTCCGAATCTGGAGATTTTAATCGGCCCAAAGGTGTCATGCACAGAAGGGGGCTTCGAATCCGAAGACTTTGTTCGTCCCTAAGGTGTCATGCTTCAAAGGGGGCTCCGAATCCGGAGACTTTGTTTGGCCAATCGTGATATCCACGAAGGGCGCTCCGAATCTGGAGATTTTAATCGGCCCAAAGGTGTCATGCACAGAAGGGGGCTTCGAATCCGAAGACTTTGTTCGTCCCTAAGGTGTCATGCTTCAAAGGGGGCTCCGAATCCGGAGACTTTGTTTGGCCAATCGTGATATCCACGAAGGGCGCTCCGAATCTGGAGATTTTAATCGGCCCAAAGGTGTCATGCACAGAAGGGGGCTTCGAATCCGAAGACTTTGTTCGTCCCTAAGGTGTCATGCTTCAAAGGGGGCTCCGAATCCGGAGACTTTGTTTGGCCAATCGTGATATCCACGAAGGGCGCTCCGAATCTGGAGATTTTAATCGGCCCAAAGGTGTCATGCACAGGGATACTTTAATCGGCCCCAAGGTATGATGCACCAAAGGGCCTCCGAATCCGGAGACTTTGTTAGGCCCCAAGGTGTCATGCAACAAAGGGGCTCCGAATCCAGAGACTTCGTTTGGCCAATCGTGATATCCACGAAGGGCGCTCCGAATCCGGAGACTTTAATCGGCCCTAAGGTGTCATGCACCAAAGGGGGCTCCGAATCCGGAGACTTTCTTCGGCCCTAAGGTGTCATGCAACAGAGGGGGCTCCTAATCCGGAGACTTTGTTCGGCCCTAAGGTGTCATGCCCCAAAGGGGGTCCCGAATCCGGAGACTTTTTTGGCCAATCGTGATATGCACGAGGGGCGCTCCGAGTTCGGAGACTTTAATCGGCCCTAAGGTGTCATGCACCAAAGGGGGCTCCGAATCCGGAGACTTTGTTCGTCCCTAAGGTGTTATGCACCAAAGGGGCTCCGAATTTGGAGACTTTGCTTGGCCAATCGTGATATCCACGAAGGGAGCTCCGAATCCGGAGACTTCAATCGGCCCTAAGGTGTCATGCACCAAAGGGGGTTCTGAATCCGGAGACTTTGTTCGGCCCTAATGTGTCATGCACCAAAGGGGGCTCCGAATCCAGAGACTTTGTTTGGCCAATCGTGATATCCACGAAGGGCGCTCCGAATCCGGTGATTTTAATCGGCCCTAAGGTGTCATACACCAAACGGGCCTCTGAATCCGGGACTTTGTTCGGCCCTAAGGTGTCATGCACCAAGGGGGGCTCCGAATCCGGAGACTTTGTTTTGCCAATCGTGATATCCACGAAGGGCGTCATGCACCAAAGGGGGCTCCGAATCCAGAGACTTTGTTCGGCCCTAAGGTGTCACGCACCAAAGGGTGTTTCGAATCAGGAGACTTCGTTTGGCCAATCGTGATATCCACGAAGGGCGCTCCGAATCTGGAGACTTTAATCTTCCCTAAGGTGTCATGCACGAAAGGGGGCTCCGAATCTGGAGACTTTGTTCGGCCCTAAGGTGTCATGCACCAAAGGGGGCTCTGAATCCGGAGACTTTGTTCGGCCCTAAGGTGTCATGCCCAAAGGGGCCTCCGAATCTGGAGACTTTGTTTGGCCAATCATCCACGAAGGGCGCTCCGAATCCGGAGACTTTAATCGGCCTTAAGGTGTCATGCACCAAAGGGGGCTCTGAATCTGGAGACTTTGTTCGGCCCTAAGGTGTCATGCACCGAAGGGGGCTTCGAATCTGGAGACTTTGTTTGGCCCTAAGGTGTCATGTACCAAAGGGGGCTTCGAATCCGGGGACTTTGTTTGGCCAATCGTGATATCCACAAAGGGCGCTCCGAATTCGGAGACTTTAATTGGCCCTAAGGTGTCATGTACCAAAGGGGCTCTGCATTTGGAGACTTTGTTCGGCCCTAAGGTGTCATGCACCAAAGGGGGATCCGAACCCAGAGACTTTTTTTGGCCAATCGTGATATCCACGAAGGGCACTCCGAAACCGGAGACTTTAATCGGCCGTAAGGTGTCATGCGCTAAAAGAGGGCCCTGAATCCGGACACTTTGCTCGGCCCTAAGCTGTCACGCACCCAAGCGGGCTGCGAATTCGGAGAATTTGTTTGGCCAATCGTGATATCCACGAAGGGCGCTCCGAATCCGGATACTTTAATCGGCCCTAAGGTGTCATGCACCAAAGGGGCCTCCGAATCCGGAGACTTTGTTCGGCCCTAAGGTGTCATGCACCAAAGGGGCTCCGAATCCAGAGACTTTGTTTGGCCAATCGTGATATCCACGAAGGGCGCTCCGAATCCGGAGACTTTAATCGGCCCTAAGGTGTCGTGCACCAAAGGGGGCCCCGAATCCGGAGACTTTGTTCGGCCCTAAGGTGTCATGCACCAGAGTGGGCTCCTAATCCGGAGACTTTGTTCGCCCCTAAGGTGTCATGCCCCACAGGGGGCTCCGAATCCGAAGACTTTTTTGGCCAATCGTGATATGCACGAAGGGCGCTCCGAGTCCGGAGACTTTAATCGGCCCTAAGGTGTCATGCACGAAAGGGGGCTCCAAATCCGGAGACTTTGTTCAGCCCTAAGGTGTCATGCACTAAGGGGGGCTCTGAATCCGGAGACTTTGTTCGGCCCAAAGGTGTCATGTACCAAAGGGGACTCCGAATCCAGAGACTTTGTTTGGCCAATCGTGATATCCACCAAGGGCGCTCCGAATCCGGAGACCTTAGTCGGCCCTAAGGTGTCATGCACCAAAGGGGGCTCCGAATCCAGAGACTTTGTTCATCCCTAAGGCGTCATGCACCAAAGGGGTCTCCGAATCCAGAGGCTTTTTTGGTCCAATCGTGATATCCACGAAGGGCGCCGCGAATCCGTAGACTTTAATCGGCCCTAAGGTGTCGTGCACCAAAGGGGGCTCTGAATCCGGAGACCTTGTTCGGCCCTAAGGTGTCATGCACCAAAGGGCGCTCCAAATCCGAAGACTTAGTTTGGCCAATCGCGATATCCACGACGGGCGCTCCGAATCAGGAGACTTTAATCGGCCCTAAGGTGTCATGCACCAAAGGGGGCTCCGAATCCGGAGACTTTGTTCGGCCCTAAGGTGTCATGCACCAAAGGCGGCTCCGAATCCGAAGCCTTTGTTTGGCCAATCGTGATATCCACGTAGGGTGCTCCGAATCTGGAGACTTCAATCTGTCCTATGGTGTCATGCACCAAAGGGGGCTCCGAATCCGGAGACTTTGTTTGGCCCTAAGGTGTCATGTACCAAAGGGGGCTCCTAATCCGGAGACTTTGTTTGGCCAACTGTGATATCCACGAAGAGCGCTCCGAATCCGTAGACTTTAATCGACCCTAAGGTGTCATGCACCAAACGGGGCTCCGAATCTGGAGACTTTGTTCGTCCCTAAGGTGTCATGCACCAAAGAGGGCTCCGAATCCAGAGACTTTGTTTGGCCAATCGTGATATCCGCGAGGGGCGCTGCGAATCCGGAGACTTTAATCGGCCCTAAGGTGTCATGCACCAAAGGGGGCTCTGAATCCGGAGGGCTCCGAATCCGGAGACTTTGTTTGGCTAATCGTGATATCCACGAAGGGCGCTCCGAATCCGGAGACTTTAATCGGCCCTAAGGTGTCATGCACCAAAGGGGGCTCTGAATCCGGAGACTTTGTTCGGCCCTAAGGTGTCATGCACCAAAGGGGGCTCCGAATCTGGAGACTTTGTTTGGCCAATCGTGATATCCACGAAGGGCGCTCCGAATCCGGAGACTTTAATCGGCCCTAGGTGTCATGCACCAAGGGGGGCTCCGAATCCGGAGACTTTGTTCGGCCCTTAGGTGTCATGCACCAAAGGGGGCTCCGAATCCGGAGACTTTGTTTGGCCAATCGTGATATCCACGACGGGCGCTCTGAATCCGGTGACTTTAATCGGCCCTAAGGTGTCATGTACCAAAGGGGGCTCCGAATCCGGAGACTTTGTTCGGCCCTAAGGTGTCATGCACCAAAGGGGGCTCCGAATCCGGAGATTTTGTTTGGCCAATCGTTATATCCACGAAAGGCGTTCCGAATCCAGAGACTTTTATCGGCCCTAAGGTGTCAAGCCCCAAAGGGGGCTCCAAATCCGGAGACTTTGTTCGGCGCTAAGGTGTCATGTACCGAGGGGGCTCTGCATCCAGAGACTTTGTTTGGCCAATCGTGATATCCACGAAGGGCGCTCTGAATCCGTAGACTTTAATCGGCCCTAGGGTGTCATGAACCAATGGGGGCTCCGAATTCGGAGACTTTGTTTGGCCCTAAGGTGTCATGCACCAAAGGGGGCTCCGAATCCGGGTACTTTGTTTGGCCAATCGTGATATCCACGAAGGGCGCTTCGAATCCAGAGATTTTAATTGGCCCTAATGTCTCATGCACCAAAGGGGGCTCCGAATCCGGAGACTTTGTTTGGCCAATCGTGATATCCACGAAGGGCGTTTCTTATCCGGTGACTTTAATCGGCCCTAAGGTGTCATGCACCAAAGGGGGCTCCGAATCCGGAGACTTTGTTCGTCCCTACGATACTAGTTCAACTTAAGAACCTTATTTATGGTTTTCTAAATCACCTAAGAGTTCAATTTCTCAAGTCCAGAACAATGAATTTCGATTCCCCTTGATTTTGTTCTTATTTCTCTTTCTTTTCTCTAGCTTTCTTTTCTAGCTCCCATAAAGAAACTTTCTCTCTAACTGTCTCTGTCCTTCTCTATCATTCTCTCTCTTGCTCTATGAACTGATGAGCTCAGGCAACTAATTGTCTCATTAGCTTAAGTGGTCACGTTTAACACATATTAATCTCGTTTAGCCTCAAGGAAAGAAAATTTACTGAGCAATTGTAGCTTTACGATATTAGTTTAACTCATGCACCTGATTTTGGTTTTTCCAAATCACCTAAGTGTTCAATTTTCACGTCCAAAACGATGAATTTGGATTCACCCCGATTTTGTTCTCATTTCTCTATCTTTCTCTCTTCTAGCTCTCAAGAAGAAAGTTTCTCTCTAACTCTCTCCGTCCTTCTCTCTTTTGTTCTAGGAACTAATTACCTTTGGCAACTAATTGTTTCATTTGCTTAGGTGGCCAAGTTTAACTCAAACCAATCTCGCTTAGCCTCTAAGAAAGAGAATTTACTGAGTAATTGTAACTTGACGATATTGGTTTAACTTAAGCACCTCATTTAAGTTTTTCTAAATCACCTAAGTGTTCGAGTCTCGAGTCCAAAAGGTGGAATTTGAATTCACTTTAATTTCATTCCTATTTCTCTTTCTTTTCTCTAGATTCTTTTTTTTTGGGTGAATAAGAAAATATATAAAAGACAAAGAAATTACACGAATACAAGGGGCATGCCCCAGGCCCTAAAAACAACTAGACCACAAGAAATGAAGCTACATACAAAACAAGGATCAAAGGGTGGAAATAAGCCAACTTATTGTACAAAAACCATATCCAGTAATAGATAGGGATCTTGTACAATAGAAAGCAGCCAGCCTATATCCATATAGAGCAAACGTGTAGAGCCTTCTAGGATCCTTCCTACACAACCCGTAGGAGTAGGTTCCTAAAACCTGAAGCATACACAAAAGAAGACGACCATGAGCCTTACGGCAAATCCCAACCAAGCCCTTTACAAATTCCTTATAGGAATGACAAAAATATAGCATTTTTGCACAAAAAAAAAAAAAAAAAACCCCCTACAAAACATGGTCATAACAATTTCCTTATAGGAATGACAAAAACATAACATCATTAACCGCACAAAAACCCACCTACACAGCCCGTAGTGGTAGGCAAAAATATATAAAAGAACTATGTACACACAATAAAGAAGACAGCTATTTTCCTCTTTCATGTAACACAGCAAGGCGCTTGGAGCTGCCATCACCATGTTACAAACACACTCTTCAAACGGCCAGCTGCACCTACACAAGAGACAACCATCATCCCTCCAAACCGTAGCATATACCTGTTCAACATATGATAGAAAGGAATTTCCATAACAATATATCGAGTCATAAAGAAGAAGAAACAACAAGCACTCAGTATAGGACCTCCCCTCACTCGACCCACAAGAAAGGAGAGCTCTCCACTCAATGTATGATCTCCCGTCACTCGGCCCACATATCTCGTGCTCTCTCATTCCAGCCAGCTGAACAATGCACTTGAGAATTCCACTAACCTGCACAAAATATATATAACATATAGTAAATGTTAGGCTAAAATATATGTACTTCCTCCCCCCACTCAACCCACATTTATAGTAGCATCTATACTGGCTCACATCACTCAACCCTCCCTTCATAGGCTCCAGATTTTGTAAAAATTTGGGATCCATAATAGCTGATAGAATTTGAGAACAAACCATCTGCAAGACAACACCCTTTGTTAGACAAAACCCTCCATATCTCCTCACCATCACTCACCTCTTCTGGTTTGAAAGCCTTACTAAAGATTCTACTATTTCTCTCCATCCAAATGTGGTAGATAGTGCAGAGAAAAGATAGTTTCAAAATCACAGTTTTCAGAGAATTGCCATTGATGGATTTAGTAGCAAACTCAACAATTTCCAACCAGGGCAAAGAAGGCCAATGGGAATTACACTTAGCTTGGATAGCAGCCCAAATCCTAGAGGAGTATATACACCCAAAAAACAGATGGGAGTGGTTCTCCTCAGGAGCAAGACATAAAAGGCAGCTAGGACTAGTTAGAAGACCAAAGATTTGGAGCCTATCCGCAGTGTTTAACCTCTCATGGATAGCCAGCCACACAATGAAACTAACCCTAGGGATAACAGGAGGACCCCAAATGAGTTTAGACCAAGTAACCTTTGGGCCCTTGTCCCTCCAACATTCCCAAGCAGAGTGAATAGAAAAAGAACCATCAGCAGTCAAACTCCACACAGGTATATCAGGGGAGTCAAGGGAAGGCTTAAGAGAAGGAGGAGTGGTAGCAATCCATTCCTGTATCTCCCAAGAGTTAGGAAAAGGCCAATTCCAAGAATCATTTGAAATAATTGAACTAACCTTAGAACTGTCAGGAAGGTTGGTATCATACAAAATCCTAGGACCATACTGAAGCCAAAGCGAACCAAAGGGGTGCCAGTTATCATGCCAGAGGAACACATTTTCACTATTACCAAGTTTGAATTTGATAATAGGGAAAATTAAATCCCTAAGCGACAAAAGTTTCCTCCAAACCCAAGAAGGATCACTGGGCAACTTAATACCCCAAAAACTCTTACCCTTAAGTAAGTAGGACTTGACCCATTGACACCACATAAAACATTCCCCACCAGAAAACAAATACCAAACATGTTTGGCCATAGCCGCTTTATTCCAAACCTCCATATCCTTAAAACCAAGCCCACCCTCACTTTTTTTTTGCAAATATTCTTCCAAGCAATTTTAGCACTATGTTTTTTCAGCTCCGTCCCAGACCAAAGGAAAGATCTGAGAAGATTTTCAATGTCGCGGATAACCCTCTTAGGGAGAATAAAAATAAAAGACCAATAAACTTGCATCGAGAAAAGAACAGACTGGATGAGTTGGGCTCTTCCAGCATAAGATAGCAATCTATTGGTCCAGCTTTTAATCCTATTAGTCATCCTATCTCTCTTTTGTTCTAGGAACTAATTAGCTTTGGCAACTAATTGTTTCATTTGCTTAGGTGGCCAAGTTTAACTCAAACCAATCTCGCTTAGCCTCTAAGAAAGAGAATTTACTGAGTAATTGTAACTTGACAATATTGGTTTAACTTAAGCACCTCATTTAAGTTGTTCTAAATCACCTAAGTGTTCGATTCTCAAGTCCAAAAGGTGGAATTTGAATTCACATTGATTTCATTCCTATTTCTCTTTCTTTTCTCTAGATTCTCTTCTAGCTCTTAAGAACAAAGTACGTCTCTAACTCACTCCGCCATTCTCCATCCTTCCTTGTTTTGTTCTAGGAACTAATTAGCACGGGAAACTAATCGTTTCTTCAGCTTAAGTGGCCTAGTTTAACTCAAACTAATCTCACTTAGCATCTAAGAAGGAGAGTGTGCTGAGTAATTGTAGCTGATCGATATTAATTTAACTTAAGAACCTCATTTAAGGTTTTCTGAATCACTTAAGTGTTCAATTCTCAAGTCGAAAAGGATGAATTTGAATGCCCTTTGATTTTGTTCCTATTTCTCTCCCTTTTCTCTAACGTTCTCTTGTACCTGTCAAGAAGAATGTTTCTCCCAAACGCTCTCCGTCCTTTTCCGTCCTTCTCTCTTTTGTTCTAGAAACTAATTAGATAAGGAAACTAATTGTTTCATTATCTTAAGTGGCTAACGTTAAGTCAAACTAATCTTGCATAGCGTCTAAGAAAAAGAATTTACTGAGTAATTTTGGCTTAACGACAATAGTTGAACTTAAGCACCTCATTTAAGGATTTCTAAATCACCTAAGTGTTCAACTCTCAAGTCGAAAGGGATGAGTTCAAACTCCCTCTAATTTTCTTCCTACTTTTCTTTCTTTTCTCTAACTTTCTCTTCTTGCTCTCAAGAAGAAAGTATTTCTCAAACTCTTTCGGCCCTTCTCTATCCTTCCCTCTTTTGTTCTAGGAACTAATTAGTTTAGGAAACTAATTGTTTCATTACCAAAAGTGGCCAAGTTTAACTCAATCTAACTTAGCCTGTAAGAAAGCGAATTTACTGAGTAATTGGAGCTTGATGATATTAGTTTAACTTAAGAACCTCATTTATGGATTTCTAAATCACCTAAGAGTTCAATTCTCAAGTCTAAAAGAATGAATTTCGATTCCCCTTGATTTTGTTCCTATTTCTCTTTCTTTACTCTAACTTTCTTTTCTAGCTCCCAAGAAGAAACTCTCTCTCTAACTCTCTCCGTCCTTCTCTCTTTTGCTCTAGGAACTAATTAGCTTAGGCAACTAATTGTTTCAATATCTTAAGTGGCCAAGCTTAACTTAAATTAATCTCGTTCTGCCTCTAAGAAAGAAAATTTACCATGTAATTGTAGCTTAACGATATCAGTTTAACCCCATTTAAGTTTTTCTAAATCGCGTATGCGTTCGCTTCGCATGTCCAAAAGGATGAATTTGAATTTCTTCGATTTTGTTCCTATTTCTCTAACTTTCTCTTCAAGCTCTCAAGAAGAAAGTTTCTCGCGGGGGAAGAAAGTAGAGCTCCCCCCGGTGGTAATGGTCTTGTGCAGCATTTGGTCAGTTGTTTAGCTCCTCTACCCATTCCTTGGGAGAGTGGGTATGTATTTCAGATTGTGAGATAGTTCAGGTGCTGTCGTTCAAAGCTTTGGAGGTGGGTCTGCAACATTTGGAGGTGTACTGCTCTGTTGGCTCACATTCTTTGTGGGTTTCAGCCCGTTGGTTTAGCTCGTCTACCCAAAAATCTGTGGGTAAGTGAGTTTGTTTCAGATATGTTCTTATGCTCCGTTTGGAGGTGTGATGTTATTTTGCTGTCCATCTTTTGTATCAATGTTCATCTCCATATAGTGGTGTTTCGATGCCGGAGTGTCCGTTGTGATCAATGTTCGTGGATGGTTTGCTGGGTTTTGTTTAGCTGGTTGGTTGTCAAGGTGGTCTCCCAGCCGTGTGTGTTGGATGGTAGTTGCTGGTCAACCGTGTGGTGGTTTAAGGTTGATTTGTGGTTTCGGTGGTGGAATCACGGTGATCTGCTGTTTCTAGACCACGCAAGTTGTGCTCCTGGTTTTTTCGGTTTGGTGTGAGCTCTTTTCCATGGCTGCTTGTGGTCAAGGAAAGAGTTGACAGAGACCAGTGGCTACACTTGTTACAGCTGCGCGTGTGTGGAGGAAGTTGGTGTTGCATGTGGATCTAGCTTTCCCGCCGCTCACGTTGTGGTTAATTCAATTTTTTGGATATACTGGTGGTGGTTTCTAAGTTCTGTGGGCTGGTATGTTCTATTATAATATATTATATTGTTATAGTATAATATATTATATTGGCCATTATATATCCAGCTGGTTTTGTAAGCAAAAAGTAAGCATTGCATGCGTGGATCAAGTCTCACGTGGGCCCGATTAGCTAGATGTTGATGTTGTTTCTGCAGAAGTGATTCACGTGGCTTTTGGTGGCTTGCTGGGCCCACGGTTTTGTCAAACCAGCATTGGTTTTGTTTTATATTGCAATATTATATGGGATTTGTATATTATATGGGATTTGGTGTGTTTGGTAGTGGGTGGTGGGCCCAATTTTTAAATGGGTTAGAGGACCCACGTGGGGGCTGGTTTTACTTAGAGTTAGGTGGGGCCAGCCAATATATACATGGTAAGGCATTTCTATTTCTCTTAAAGCCCATCTGTAGGGCTTTTGTTTGATTCGGATCACCGTTTGATTTGGGCCACTGGATTGTGACACGGTTTTGCATGTGGGTTGGGTTTGTTGTTGAAATAGTGGGTTGCTTATGGTTTTGGGCCCACTTGGTGAAGATTTGATTATATTAATGGCTTTTGAACTTAATGGAGATATTATCAAATGTGCCTACTGTTTTTGTGGGCTGGTGAGCTATTATTTTGGGCATCTCAATGTGGGATTACTAAATTTGTTAGTCCATGGATTCTGCTATCTACTATATTTGGTTTTTCGTTATTTGGTTAAGGATCTGTACATATTCATGTGATTCGGCTTTGAGCAGTTCTCTGACCTCTTCTGGTGTGGAGTGAGGGGGACACTGCCATGGGGAAACGAGGTGTGGAATTTTCCATTGCTGGAACTGGGAGATGTGTGGTGAGTTATGTAATAACCCGACCCTCGTACATGTTCTCTGTTATGTTTTCGAATCCTCTTTTGTGATTTCGAATGCTTATTGTGAAATCCTATGAGGAATTAAAGTTAAGTAAGTGAACCATATGTTTAAGGATGTCTATCTGTTTAACAAGAAAAGTATCTGTTACATTAGAAGGTTTGAATCAGAAATTGGAGGCCTTAAGGGCTTAATTATCTGAAAATGATTTCATATATGTGATCAGCATAATTTTTATGTAATATTAGGCATTTCTGTGAAATTTCAATTTGGAATGCTTAAACGATTGAATTTCGTCCTTATTCACCTATATTTATATATGTATGCTTCCTCCTTAGACAATTGTAAGGAAGGGACTGGGGGATGTGATGATTGCTCTCATGTTTTGATTGGCTATGTATTGGTTTGTTGTAGCGGGGCTATTGTTTTTTCACTAAACTTCTCAGGACCGTGGATTATGGTTTTTGACTATGCATGCTTCATATGACTCAGCCAGGATCTTTTATGGGATAGATATTTTCCTTCGTCATGGCTTTGGTTGAGTGGCTAGGATGTCACGGCTATGAGAAGCGAGATGCTTATTGGATTCCATGTTTTCATCCGAGGTAGAGACTGGGAGCAAGCGGGGGCAGTTATCATTTTTCGATTGGTCTTGTTGGGTGTTTAGTTAGTTACATTTGTATTGTGTGTTTTCTGTTATGTTTTATGTATCTGTGGTGTTTTTTGTTTATTTGCCCATATATCCACCCCAAGTTTCCATCTATTATCTCTGATGATAGGGGTTACTTGGGGACAAAAAGGATATATGGGCAAAGTGGGGTTCTGTTTTCTATTGTTCTTTCGCTTCTGCGAGTGTGGTTTTATGTTGTAGGATGTCCAGTGGTAGTTTGTCGTGTTTTGTTCGTCTATTATTTGTTGCTGGGTTTACCTGGGGTATGCCCCTTGTAAACTTGTACATTTTACTGTCTTTATTTTATGACTTACTTACCCAAAAAAAAAAAGAAAGTGTCTCGCAAACTCTTTCCATCCTTCTCTTTTTTGTTCTAAGAACTAATTAACTTAGGCAGCTAATTGTTTCATCGGCCTAATTGGCCAAGTTTAACTCAAAAACTAATCTCGCTTAGCCTCTGAGAAAGAGAATTTACAAGGTAATTGTAGCTTGACGATATTGGTTCAACTTAAGCACCTATTTAAGTTTTCCCAAATCACCATTCTCAAGTCCAAAATGATGAATTTGAATTGACTTTGATTTTCTTCCTGTTTATCTTTCTTTTCTATAATTTTCCCCTCTAGCTCTCAAGAACAAAGTAAGTCTCTAACTCACTCCCTTCTTCTCCATCCATCCATCCTTGTTCTGTTCTAGGAAATTAGCATGGGGAACTAATCGTTTCTTTCGCTTAAGTGGCCTAGTTTAACACAAACTAATCTTACTTAGCCCTCTAATCTCGCTTAGCCTCTGAGAAAGAGAATTTACAAAGTAATCGTAGCTTGACGATATTGGTTTAACTTAAGCACCTATTTAAGTTTTCCCAAATCACCATTCTCAAGTCCGAAATGATGAATTTGAATTGACTTTGATTTTCTTCCTATTTATCTTTCTTTTCTATAATTTTTCTCTCTAGCTCTCAAGAACAAAGTAAGTCTCTAACTCACTCCGTTCTTCTCCATCCATCCTTGTTTTGTTCTAGGAGCTAATTACCATGGGAAACTAATCGTTTCTTTAGCTTTAGTGGCCTAGCTTAACCCAAACTAATCTTACTTAGCCCTCTAAGAGAAAGAGATAGAGGGAGAGAGAGAGAGAGAGACAGAGAGAGTTTACTGAGTAATTATTGCTTAACGATATTAGTTTAACTTTTTTGGGGTGAGCAGATAGAGAGTTTACTGAGTAATTGTTGCTTAACGATATTAGTTTAACTTTTTTGGGGTGAGCAGATAGATATTACTTTAACTTGAGCACCTCATGTAAGGTTTTCTAAATCACCTAAGTGTTCGATTCTCAACTCGAAAAGGATGAATTTGAATTCTCTTTGATTTTGGTCCAACTTCTCTTTCTTTTCTCTAACTTTCTCTTGTACCTGTCAAGAAGAATGTTTCTCCCGAACACTCTCTGTCCTTCTCCATCCTTCTCTCTTTTGTTCTAGGAACTAATTAGCTAGGCAACCAATTGTTCCATTTGCAAAAGTGGCCAAGTTGAACTCAATCTTATCTTGCTTAGCCTTTAACAAAGAGAATTTACTGAGTAATTGTAGCTTAACGATACTAGTTTAACTTAAGAACCTTATTTATGGTTTTCTATATCACCTAAGAGTTCAATTTCTCAAGTCCAGAAGAATGAATTTCGATTCCCCTTGATTTTGTTCTTATTTCTCTTTCTTTTCTCTAGCTTTCTTTTCTAGCTCCCAAGAAGAAACTTTCTCTCTAACTGTCTCCGTCCTTCTCAATCATTCTCTCTCTTGCTCTATGAGCTGATGAGCTCAGGCAACTAATTATCTCATTAGCTTTACGATATTAGTTTAACTCATGCACCTCATTTAGGTTTTTCCAAATCACCTAAGTGTACAATTCTCACGTCCAAAACGATGAATTTGGATTCACCCCGATTTTGTTCCCATTTCTCTATCTTTCTCTCTTCTAGCTCTCAAGAAGAAAGTTTCTCTCTAACTCTCTCCGTCCTTCTCTCTTTTGTTCTAGGAACTAATTAGCTTTGGCAGCTAATTGTTCATTTGCTTAGGTGGCCAAGTTTAACTCAAACCAATCTTGCTTAGCCTGTAAGAAAGAGAATTTACTGAGTAATTGTAACTTGACGATATTGGTTTAACTTAAGCACCTCATTTAAGTTTTTCTAAATCACCTAAGTGTTCGATTCTCCAGTCCAAAAGGTGGAATTTTAATTCACTTTGATTTCATTCCTATTTCTCTTTCTTTATCTAGATTCTCTTCTAGCTCTTAAGAACAAAGTACGTCTCTAACTCACTCCGTCATTCTCCATCCTTCCTTGTTTTGTTCTAGGAACTAATTAGCACGGGAAACTAATCGTTTCTTCAGCTTAAGTGGCCTAGTTTAACTCAAACTAATCTTACTTGGCATCTAAGAAGGAGAGTGTGCTGAGTAATTGTAGCTTATCGATATTAATTTAACTTAAGAACCTCATTTAAGGTTTTCTGAATCACCTAAGTGTTCAATTCTCAAGTCGAAAAGGATGAATTTGAATGCCCTTTGATTTTGTTCCTATTTTTCTCCATTTTCTCTAACGTTCTCTTGTACCTGTCAAGAAGAATGTTTCTCCCAAATGCTCTCCGTCCTTTTCCGTCCTTCTCTCTTTTGTTCTAGAAACTAAATAGATAAGAAAACTAATTGTTTCATTATCTTAAGTGGCTAACGTTAAGTCAAACTATTCTTGCGTAGCGTCTAAGAAAAAGAATTTACTGAGTAATTTTGGCTTAACGACAATAGTTGAACTTAAGCACCTCATTTAAGGATTTCTAAATCACCTAAGTGGCCAATCGTGATATCCATGAAAGGCGTTCCGAATTTGGAGACTTTAATCGGCCCTAAGGTGCATGCACCAAAGGGGGCTCTGAATCCGGAGACTTTGCTCTGCCCTAAGGTGTCATGCACCAAAGAGGGCTCCAAATCCGGAGACTTTGTTCGGCCCTAAGGTGTCATCCACCAAAGGGGGCTCCGAATCTGAAGACTTTGTTTGGCCCTAAGGTGTCATGTACCAAAGGGGGCTCCGAATCCGGAGACTTTGTTCGGCCCTAAGGTGTCATGCACCAAAGGGGGCTCCGAATCCGGAGACTTTGTTTGGCCCTAAGATGTCATGTACGAAAGGGGGCTCCGAATCTGGAGACTTTGTTTGGCCAATCGTGATATCCCCGAAGGGCGCTCCGAATCTGAAGACTTTAATCGGCCCAAAGGTGTCACGCACCAAACGGGGCTACGAATCCAGAGACTTTGTTCGTCCCTAAGGTGTCATGCACCAAAGGGGGCTACGAATTCGGAGACCTTGTTTGGCCAATCATGATATCCACGAAGGGCACTCTGAATCTGGAGACTTTAATCGGCCCTAAGGGGTCATGTACCAAAGGGGGCTCCGAATCCGCAGACTTTGTTCGTCCCTATGGTGTCATGCACCAAAGGGGGCTCCGAATCCGGAGACTTTAATCGGCCTGAAGTGTCATGCACCGAAGGGGGTCCGAATCCGTAGACTTTGTTCGGCCCTAAGGTGTCATGCACTAAAGGGGGCTCCGAATCTGGAGACTTTGTTTGGCCAATCGTGATATGCACGAAGGGCGCTCCGAATCCGGAGACTTTAATCGGCCCTAAGGTGTCATGCCCCAAAGGGCGCTCTGAATCCGGAGGCTTTGTTCGGCCCTAAGGTGTCATGCACCAAAGGGGGCTCCGAATCCGGAGACTTTGTTTGGCCCTAAGGGGTCATGTACCGAAGGGCGCTCCGAATCTGGAGACTTTAATCGGCCCTCAGGTGTCATGCACCAAAGGGGGCTCCGAATCCGAATACATTGTTCGGCCCTAAGGTGTCATGCACCAAAGGGGGCTCCGAATCCGGAGACATTGCTTGGCCAATCGTGATATCCACGAAGGGCGCTCCGAATCCGGAGACTTTAATCGGCCCTAAGGTGTCATGCACCAAAGGGGGCTTCGAATCCAGAGACTTTGTTCGGCCCTAAGGTGTCATGCCCCAAAGAGGGCTCCAAATCTGAAGACTTTGTTTGGCCAATCGTGATATCCACGACGGGCGCTCCGAATCCGGAGACTTTAATCGGCCCTAAGGTGTCATGCACCAAAGGGGGGCTCCGAATCCGGAGACTTTGTTCGGCCCTAAGGTGTCATGCACCAAAGGGGGCTCTGAATACGGAGACTTTATTCGGCCAATCATGATATCCACGAAGGGCGCTCCGAATCCGGAGACTTTAATCGGGCCTAAGGTGTCATGCACCAAAGGGGGCTCCGAATCCGGAGACTATGTTCGGCCCTAAGGTGTCATCCACCAAAGGGGGCTCCGAATCCGAAGACCTTGTTTGGCCAATCATTATATCCACGAAGGGCGCTCCAAATCCGGAGACTTTAATCGGCCCTAAGGTGTCATGCACCAAAGGGGCTCCGAATCCGGAGACATTGTTCGGCCCTAAGGTGTCATGCACCAAAGGGGCTCCGAATCCGGAGACTTTGTTTGGCCAATCGTGATATCCACGAAGGACGCTCCCAATCTGGAGACTTTAATCGGCCCAAAGGTGTCATGCACCAAAGGGGGCTCCTAATCCGGTGACTTTGTTTGGCCAATCGTGACATCCACAAAGGGCGCTCCGAATCCGGAAACTTTAGTTGGCCCTAAGTGTCATGCCCCAACGGGGGTCCGAATACGGAGACTTTGTTCGTCCCTAAGGTGTCATGCACCAATGGGGGCTCCGAATCCAAAAACTTTGATGGGCCCTCAGGTGTTGCGCACCACTGGGGGTCCGAATCCGGAGACTTTGTGTTGGCGAATCGTGATATCCACGAAGGGCGCTCCGAATCCGGAGACTAAGTCGGCCCTAAGGCGTCATGCACCAAAGGGGGCTCCGAATCCGGAGACTTTGTTTGGCCAATCGTGATATCCACGAAGGGCGCTCCGAAGCCGGAAACTTTAATCGGCCCTAAGGTGTTGTTTACCAAAGGCTGCTCCGAATCCGGAGGCTTTGTTTGGCCAATTGTGATATCCACGAAGGGCGCTCCGAATCCGGAGACTTTAATCGGCCCTAAGGTGTCACGCACGAAAGGGGGCTCCGAATCCGGAGACATTGTTCGGCCCTAAGGTGTCATGCACCAAAGGGGGCTCCGAATCCGGAGACTTTAATCTTCCCTAAGGTGTCATGCACCAAAGGGGGCTCCGAATCTGGAGACTTTGTTCGACCAATCGTGATATCCACGAAGGGCGCTCTGAATCCAGAGACTTTAATCGGCCCTAAGGTGTCATGCACCAAACGGGGCTCCAAATCCGGAGACTTTGTTCGGCCCAAAGGTCTAATGCACCAAAGGGGGCTCCGAATCCGCAGGCTTTGTTTGGCCAATCGTCATATCCACGAAGGGCGCTTTGAATCCGGAGACATTAATCGTCCCTAAGGTGTCATGCACGAAAGGGGGCTCCGAATCCGGAGACTTTGTTTGGCCAATCGTGATATCCACGAAGGGCGCTCCAAATCTGAAGACTTTAATTGGCCCTAAGGTGTCATGCACTAAAGGGGGCTCCGAATCCGGAGACTTTGTTTGGCCAATCGTGGTATGCACGAAGGGCGCTCCGAATCTAGAAACTTTAAGCGGCCCTAAGGTGTCATGCCCCAATGGGCGCTCTGAATTCGGAGGCTTTGTTCGGCCCTAAGGTGTCATGCACCAAAGGAGGCTCCGGATCCGGAGACTTTGTTTGGCCTAAGGGGTCATGTACCGAGGGGCGCTCCGAATCCGGAGACTTTAATCGGCCCTAAGGTGTCATGAACCAAAGGGGGCTCTGAATCCAGATACATTGTTCGGCCCTAAGGTGTAATGCACCAAAGGGGGCTTCGAATCCAGAGACGTTGTTTGGCCAATTGTGATAACCACGATGGGCGCTCTGAATCCGGAGACTTTAATCGGGCCTATTTAAGGTCTTCTTAAACACCCATGTGTTCAATTCTAAATTCCAAAAGGATAAACTTCAATTCCCTTTGATCTTTTTCCTATATCTCTTTCCTTTCCCCAAGTTTCTCTTCTTGCTCTCAAGAAGAATGTTTTTCTCTAACTTTCTCCATACTTCTCCATCCTTCCCTATTTTGTTCTAGGAACTAATTAGCTTAGGCCACTAATTGTTTCATTAGCTTAGGTGGCAGGGTTTAACTCAAAACAACCTTGCTTTTCCTCTAAGAACGAGAATTTTCAGATTAACTGGAGCTTAATGACATTAGTTTAACTTAAGCACATTGTTTAATGTGTTCTACATCACCAAAGTGTTCAATTCTCAAGTCAAAAATGATGAATTTGAATTCCCTTTGATTTTCATCCTATTTCTCTTTCTTTTCTCGGACTTTCTTTTCTAGCTCTCATGAAGAATGTTCCACGATAACCTTCTCTGTCCTTGTCCATCCTTCTCTATTTTGTTCTATGAAGTAATTAGCTTAGGCCACTAAATGATTCATTAGCTTAGGTGGGAAGTTTAACTCAAACTACCCTTGCTCAGCGTTTAGGAAAAATAATTTTCTCAGTAACTGTAGCTTAACGATATTAGTTTAACATAAGCACCTCATTTAAGGTTTTCTAAATTACTTAAGTGTTCAAATCTCAGGCACAAAAGGATGAATTCGAATTCCCTTTGATTTCCTTCCTATTTCTCCTTCTTTTCTCTAACTTTCTCTTCAAGATCTCAAGAAGAACGTTTCTCTCTAGCTTTCTCTGTCCTTCTACATCTTTCTCTATTTAATATAACCACAACATTTAAGGTTTTCTAAATCACCAAAGTGTTCAATTCTCACGTCCAAAAGGATGAATTTGAATTCCCTTTGATTTTCTTCCTATTTCTCTTTCTTTTCTCTAACTTTGTCTTCTAGCTCTCATGAAGAATGTTTCTATCTGAGCTTCTTCATCGATGTCCGTACTTCTCTATTTTGTTCTAGCAAATAACTAGATTAGGTCACCAACTGATTCATTAGCTTAGTTGGGAAGTTTAACTCAAACTAACCTTGAATAGCTTCTAGGAAAGAGAATTTTCTGAGTAATTGTAGCTTAACGATATTAGTTTAACTTAAGCACCTCATTCAATCCTTCTCACTCACCCAAGTGTTGAACTCTCAAGGATGAATTTGAATTCCATTTGATTTTCTACTCTTTATTTATTTTCTTTATATTTTTTTGTAACTTTCTCTTCTAGCTCTCAAGAAGAAAGTTTCTATCTAACTTTTTCCATCCTTCTCCATCCTCCATTTGGTTTTAGGCACTAATTAACTTAGACAACTAATTATTTCTGTAGCAAGCTTAAGTGGCCCTGTTTAACTCAAACTAACCATCTTTAGCCTCTAAGAACGAGAATTTATGGATTTATTGGGGTTTAAAGATATTAGTTTTAACTTAAGCACCTTATTTAAGGTTTTCAAAGTCACCTAAGTGTTCAATTCTCAAGTGCAAAAGGGTGAATTTGAATTCCTTTTGATTTTCTTCCAATTTCTCTTTTCTTTCATCTAACTTTCCCTTCTAGCTCTTGTGAAGAATGTTTCTCTCTAACCTTCTCCGTCACTCTCCATCCTTCTCTATTTTGTACAAGGAACTAATTAACTTAGGTCACCAACTGATTCATTAGCTTAAGTGGGAAGTTTAACTCAAACTAACCTTGAACAGCCTCTAGGAAAGAGAATTTTCTGTGTAATTGTAGCTTAACGATTTGCGTTTAACTTATGAACCAGATTCAAGGTTAATTAATCACCTAAGTGTTGAATTCTTAAGTCCACAAGCATGAATTTGAATTCCCTTCGATTTTATTCATAATTCTCTTTTATTTCTATAACTGTCTTTTTTAGCTCTGAAGAAGAAAGTTTCTCCCTTACTTTCTTCGTCCTTCTACATCCTTCTCTATTTTATTCTAGGAACTAATTAGCATAGGCCACTAATGGTTTCATTAGCTTAAGTGGCCAAGTTTAGCTCAAACTAACCATCTTTTTTTTGGGGTGAATAAACTAACCATCTTTACACTCTAAGAAGGAGAATTTTCAATGTAACATAAGCTTAACGATCTTGGTTTAGCTTAAACACCTTATTTAAGGTTTTCAAAACAAGCAAGTGTTCAATTCTCAAGTCCAAACGAATGAATTTGATTTCCCTTTAATTTTCTTCCTATTTCTCTTTTGTTTCTCTAACTTTCTCTTGTTGCGCTCAAGAAGAATGTTTCTCTCAAACTTTCTTCGTCCTTCTTCATCATTCTCTATTTTGTTCCAGTTCTAGGAACTAATTAGCTTAGGCCACTAATTGTTTCGTTAGCTTAGGTGGCCAAGTTTAACTCAAAACAACCTTGCTTTTCCTCTAAGAACGAGAATTTTCCTCTAGACCCAGCATTGCTGGAGGAAGTACAGAAGTTCAAGGATTCAACTCCTGGTAGTCCTAATGCTATTCCTGTGCCAAATTAACCAACTCCAGCAAAAGGTAAATCCTCTGGCAAAGAGCAGCAGTAGCCAGAGGAAAAAGAAGAGGTAATTCTAGTTTCTTAGTTGTGGGTTTTGTTTTGTCTTTTGTTTTCTATGACTTTTAAAAATAGCTCTTGGAATATTAGAGGGTTGAATGATCCTTCTAAACATAGAGAGTTAAAAAATTTTGTGGTTAAAGAAGATATTAAAGTCATGGGTATTTTGGAGACCAAACTAAGAGCTGTAAATGAAAAGAAAATTTTCTCTTCCTGTTTAAAGAACTGGTCCTTTTTGTCAAACTCACAACCTAATCAAACTGGTAGAATTTGTGTTTCTTGGGACTCCAATTTTTGTATGGTTGACCAGCTTCTGCCTCTGATCAACATATTTTTTGTAAGATTACTGATCTTACTCAGGCCTCTACTTTCCTTGCCTGTTTGTGTATGCTGACAATAACACTCTTTGAGAAGGGTCTTTTGTGAAACCATGGTTAGATTATCCCACTCTCAGTCCAAATGTCCCATTGCCTTCTTAGGGGATTTAAATGCTACTAGATACAGTCATGAGAAATTTGGAGGCTCTCAGATTTGGAATTCTTCGAAGGAGGAATTTAATTCTTATATTCTTACCTCTGAGCTTGACGATTTGTCATATTCTGGCTGCCAATTTACTTGGGCTAACAAGAGGGATTGTGGGGAGTATATTGCTACTAAAATTGATAGAGTTTTGGTTAATGAATCTTGGCTGGATAAATTTCCCAACTCTACTGCTATTTTTCTGCTTCTACTATTTTTGACCACTCTCCTGCTGTTGACTGTTTCTGATGCTGTCACCTCGTATAAGAAACCTTTTAAGTTCTTTAATTTCTGGTCCAAACATAAGGACTTTCTTTCCTGGTTTCTAATGAGTGGAGTCAGTACATTCAGGGTGTTCCCATGTTTAGGGTCTGTCAAAAGCTTAGAAATTTGAAACCTGGGTTGAGAGACCTAAACAAGAAAGATTTTAGTGACATATCTACCAGAGTCCTTGTTGCTAAGTCAGACCTTGAATCTGTTCAACGTAAATTGGACAAGGATCCGAGCAATCTAATTTTGCAAAATCTTGAGAGAACTAACCACAGGCATTATGTGGATTTATGTGCTGTGGAGGAGAGTCTTGCTCATCAAAAATCCAGGGTTGATGGTTGGGTCTGGGGGATAGGAATACCAAATTCTTTTTTAGATCTGTTAAGAGCAATATTAACAGAAGCAAAATCCTTAGCATTGAGTTGGATGATGGTAGTAAATCATCTAAGCCTGAAGACATTCATCAATCCTTCATTAGTTTTTTCACAAATCTTTTTGGTACCCGCGCTCAAGGACCAGTACAATGGTTTTGAAAGGATTATTCTCTGGTCCAGTCTAGAGTCTCTGTGGAACAATCTATAAAGCTTGGTAGTCCTGTCTCTGATAAAGAGATTAAGGATGTTGTTTGGTCTCTTAAGGCTAATAAAGCCCCTGGCCCGGATGGTTTTACGGGTAGTTTTTTTAAGGCCTGTGGGACATTGTTGGGAAGGAGGTTACTCAAGCAATTAGAACTTTTTCCAGTCTGGTAAACTTCTCTCTAAGGTTAACAGCACTATATTGCTCTCATCCCTAAGGTTCCTAATCCTTTGAGAGTGGGTGACTTTAGGCCTATTTCTTGTTGCAAACAATCTATAAGTGCATAGCCAAGATTATTGCTAACAGAATTAAGGTTGTCCTCCTGATTTGATTGACCCTGTTCAATCTGCTTTGTGCAAGTAGGGATCTCTGATAAATATTTTTTTTGTCCCAAGAGCTCATGAGAGGTTATCATCGTCAGTCCGTTACTCCTAAATGTGCTATGAAAGTTGACATTATGAAAGCCTACGATACTGTTAGATGGGAGTTTGTTATTGATGTCTAAAGGCTATGGCCTTTCCACTCTCTATGATTTCCTGGATTAAGGCATGTATCATAGTCCGTCGTTTTCCTTTGTATCAAATGGTAGCCTACATGGCATTTCAAGGACGCTAGAGGCCTTAGGCAGGGAGACCCAATGTCTCCTTACTTGTTTGTCTTGGCTATGGAAATCCTGGCTAGGATCCTTGTTGAGAAATCCAAGCATCTTCTTTTTAAATTCCATTGGAAATGTGAGAAGACTACGATTGTTAATTTGTGCTTTGCTGATGATCTCATGATATTCAGCAAAGGGGATGCGTCTACTGTGCAATTGATTATGCATGGGCTTGAGGAGTTCAAGAGTCTTTCGGGGCTTACTCCTAAGAGTAATATCTTTTTCTGCGGCTGTGGTCCTAGTCTTAGGGAGGAAATTCTTAAGATTGTAAAGTTCAATGAAGGTACCCTCCCTGTCAAGTACTTGGGTGTTCCCTTAATCACCACTAAGTTGAGAGCCTTTGATTGCCAGCAGCTTATTGACAGAATCACTAGCCGTATTAAGAGTTGGACCAATAAGGCCCTTTCTTATGCTGGTAGAGCTCACCTTATCCAAACCATTCTGTTCTCCATGCAAGTCTATTGGTCCTCATTGTTCATCCTCCCTAAGAAGGTTGTTAGAGAAATTGAAAATTTACTTAGAGCCTTTCTCGGTCCGGGGTTGATCTGAAAAAGCATAGTGCAAAATTGCTTGGACAAGGTTTGCGCTCCCAAGTATGAAGGTGGTCTGGGTTTTAAATCTCTCGAGGTTTGGAATAGAGCTGCTATTGCCAAACATATGGTTCCTTTTCTCGGGGGTGAGAAGTCGATGTGGTGCCAATCGTTAAATCTTACTTACTCAAAGGCAAAAGTTTTTGGAAAGTCTCTGTTCCTAGTGACCCTTCTTGGGTCTGGAGGAAGATTCTTTCTCTTAGAAAGTCTATATTTCCTCTCATCTTACACAAAATTGGGAATGGTAAGCCACTTTTTTGTGGCATGATAATTGGCATCCAGTGGGCTCTATCTGGGACAAATTTGGGAATAGGATTATCTATGATTTCGGGCTCTCTGGGGAGGCTAAAGTGAGCAATATTGTTAATGGGGATTCCTGGAACTGGCTTTTTCCCAACTCTTGGGAGATTAGAGCCTTATATCTTTGACCCCCCATCTTTTGGTCTGAGGGATGACTTCAAATGCTCCTTTTGCAATCAACACACTGAAAGCCACTCCCACCTTTTCTTTAATTGCATTTTCTCTCTTAAGGTTTGGGATGCTATTAAAGTTAAGTGTAATGTAAAGTGGCCTGACATTTTTGGCCTGATATTGTTCATGTTGCTATTAGGGAGAGTATGGGTAAATCTCTGAGAGCCATTACTACTAGACTGGCTCTGCTGTGTACAGTTTATCAAGTATGGATTGAAAGAAATAACAGATTTTTTAATAAGGAAATGAAACCTGAAGAAGTTGTTATCAAGTCAATTGTTCAAATGATTAGAGGCAGGCTAATGTCATATAAACAATTTACCTAGATCTGCAAGCGATGAATGGTTCTTAAAGCAACGGAATTTGACTGATTCCATTCTGAAGCCCGTACTGTTCGTATTGGGAGGGCTGTTGAGTGATGGGAGTTTCTCACATGAGAGTTGAGTGTTGGTGAGCTATATAATGTGGGTTTTCTAATTGTTTGTGTCCTGTGCAGCTGGTGGTGTCTGTTTCCTCGGAAAGTGGGTTGAGTGAAGTGAGACATAAAAACTTTTAACTCTGTTTAGTCATTTCGGCAACATCTATGGAATGTTTAATGGTTGAGTGAAAATAGCCTACATATGTTTTATATGCTAACCGTTATATATATATTATCTCTTTATTTTGCAGGATAAGGAAGCAATTTTCGAGTGTAGTGAGGTCCTATACTGTGGGCCGAGTGATGAGAGTTTAAATAATGTGTGTATTATCCTTCTTATTGGATTTTATTGGGCTTTTGTGATTTGGGTTGTTGTTTTTGTAACTGGCAGGAAATTCTACTATGTTTAAGAAATGTCTGCCATCTTCACCAAACCTTGGATTGCCTTGCTGTGGTGTTGGTGCTGCTGGTGATCCCCTTGCTGTCCGCTGCTTTAGTGTTTGCTGCGCTTACCTGATAGCTGCTGCTACCTGCTGGGTTGATAATATGGAATTTGGTCTGCTGCATTTGAGTTACAAGTGGCTGTCAAGTGCCGATGGCTGCTGGATGCGCCTCATTGTTTACAAGTTGTCTTCCTTTATATTACTGTCTTCCTTTATGTTGTTTTTAATTTACATTGCACAATATTTTGTTAAGCCTACCCTAGTGGGATGCACTAGGTCTTTTGTAGATATGTCTCGGCCTCATGCCGTTACATTAGTTTCTGGATTGCACATGAACTACTGCTGCGCTGGTTTTGCTATTTCGTCTCTGGTTGTGTGCATTCGGCTTAGGTGCTACTGCTTAGTGGTTCTGTGGGTTTGTCATGTCTATAGTTTCACCTTTTTGGTTTCGCAATGTTCATTTTCCCTTTTCTAAGATATGGAACCTGAACATTGTTTAAGTTTGCTTACGGTGTCTGTTTTGCTGTATAGCTGATTTAGGCCTGGGGTATTCCCCTTGTAATCTGTATATTCTTTGTCTTTTATTTATGTCTTACATTCACATTAACCATCTATTGAATGCTATTGCTTTATTCATTGCTTATATTTGGTTTAGTATATTTCTACTGGGCTGTGGCTCACCCTTTATGGGAACATCATTTTCAGGTTCAGGGGATAAGCTACCTCCAAGGACTTAGCTTGGAAGGACTTGGATTCTGAAGACTATTTTTCAGTTGTTTGCTTTTATTTGTAGTACATGTAAACACTCAAGCCTAGGGCTTTATTTGTAATTGAGTTAGAACTCATACTTTTGTGTCCAAGTGTTGGCTTGGAAAGATGTAAGCCCGTAGGGCATTTTATTCGATGTTACATGTAATGCTTTATTTAGTAATACTCTGATGAATGAATTAATAAAATGTCTTCTTTAAATAATGCATGTCAATGATATATAATGGGTTAATTTTGAGGGCGTTACATCTCAAGTCCAAACGAATGAATTTGATTTCCCTTTAATTTTCTTCCTATTTCTCTTTTGTTTCTCTAACTTTCTCTTGTTGTTCTCAAGAAGAATGTTTCTCTAACTTTCTTCGTCCTTCTTCATCGTTCTCTATTTTGTTCTAGGAACTAATTAGCTTAGGCCACTAATTGTTTCATTAGCTTAAGTGGCAAAGTTTAACTCAAGCTAGCCTTGCATAGCCGCTAGGAACGAGAATTTTATGAGTAATCGTAGCTTAATGATATTAGTTCAACCTAAGCACCTTATTTAAGGTCTTCTTAAACACCCAAGTGTTCAATTCTGAATTCCAAAAGGATGAACTTCAATTCCCTTTGATTTTTTTCCTATATCTCTTTCCTTTCCCCAAGTTTCTCTTCTTGCTCTCAAGAAGAATGTTTCTCTCTAACTTTCTTCGTCCTTCTTCATCGTTCTCTATTTTGTTCTAGGAACATTGTTTCATTAGCTTAGGTGGCCAAGTTTAACTCAAAACAACCTTGCTTTTCCTCTAAGAACGAGAATTTTCGGATTAACTGGAGCTTGATGACATTAGTTTAACTTAAGCACATTGTTTAATGTGTTCTAAATCACCAAAGTGTTCAATTCTCAAGTCAAAAATGATGAATTTGAATTCCTTTTGATTTTCATCCTATTTCTCTTTCTTTTCTCGAACTTTCTTTTCTAGCTCTCATGAGGAATGTTCCACGATAACCTTCTCTGTCCTTGTCCATCCTTCTCTATTTTGTTCTATGAAGTAATTAGCTTAGGCCACTAAATGATTCATTAGCTTAGGTGGGAAGTTTAACTCAAACAACCCTTGCTCAGCGTTTAGGAAAAATAATTTTCTCAGTAACTGTAGCTTAACGATATTAGTTTAACATAATCTAGATCGTGGAGGGGCTAATACTGGAGGAGGTAGAGGAAACAGAGGATGTGGTGGGGGTAGGGGATCTGGAAATCACTCGGGGAAATCGTGGGCTGAAATCACAAATTCGTCTACAAGATCGCAAGTCTCTCTCAGGTTCTTCCCTCCTACTGTTAAACACAACTTTATCAGTGTTGATTTGCCCCCTAGACCTAATCCCCTTCAAAAGTGGGATTCCTGTTTGGTGGGTTATTTCTTAGGGAAAGGGGTTAACTTCAACTACATGAAGAATAGTGCATTTAGCATGTGGAAGAATAAGGGTCTTAAAGAAGTTTTAGCTAATGGTGAAGGCTTCATTTTCTTCATTTTTGATAACCCTGAGTGTTGCTTTGAAGTACTGGAGGGAGGTCCTTGGTACATTGGGGGCTTCAATATTATTCTGAAAAAATGGAAACATATGATGAAATTATCGAAGGAGAAGGTGACTAAAGTACCAGTCTGGGTTAGGTTCTATAATATTCCTTTAGAATATTGGGATGATGATGGCCTTGGTAGGATTGCTAGTGCTGTTGGTAACCCGTTGTTCACGGATCAGCTCACTACTAGTGGGGGTAGGGTTGCTTTTGCCAGAGTTTGTGTAGAAGTTGATGCTTCTTCCAAACAACCACCTTCTTTCCCTGTAAATTATGATGGTGAAACAATTGTTGTGAATGTTGAATACCAAGGTCTTCCTGCTAAATGTGAACATTGTGTAGCTTTTGGCCATGACACAACTAGATGTGTTACTACTCAAGTGGCTAAACTGGTGTCTCTCCAGAAAGAAACAGAAGAGAATCCTACTGAGCCTGGCTGGACCACTATTATAGCTAAAGGGAAGATGCAAGTTGGAGTTATTGCTGGAGATGAGGCAATTCCTGTTCCTCAGGGAACTCATGGAACAAATGAAGAGGAAGGTCTGACTTCTAATTTGCAAGGGGAGGTTTCACTACCTGACCAAATTGAAGCTACTGATGAGGAATTACTGTTGAATAGGGAAGTGCCTTTTACAGATCAAGCAAAAATTCTGACTCAGTAGCAGAGGACAACAGGCCTGTTGCTTCTCAGATTCTTGCTGGTTCTTCTGCTGACACCAGGAAGATGTTCCCTACATTGAGGGCCTGCAAGAGATGAAGAGCAACTTGGCAGATATTATAAGCCTTATCATCCCTCTAGACCCAGCATTGCTGGAGGAAGTACAGAAGTTCAAGGATTCAACTCCTGGTAGTCCTAATGCTATTCCTGTGCCAAATTAACCAACTCCAGCAAAAGGTAAATCCTCTGGCAAGAGCAGCAGTAGCCAGAGGAAAAAGAAGAGGTAATTCTCAGTTTCTTAGTTGTGGGTTTTGTTTTGTCTTTTGTTTTCTATGACTTTTAAAATAGCTTCTTGGAATATTAGAGGGTTGAATGATCCTTCTAAACATAGAGAGTTAAAAAATTTTGTGGTTAAAGAAGATATTAAAGTCATGGGTATTTTGGAGACCAAACTAAGAGCTGTAAATGAAAAGAAAATTTTCTCTTCCTGTTTAAAGAACTGGTCCTTTTTGTCAAACTCACAACCTAATCAAACTGGTAGAATTTGTGTTTCTTGGGACTCCAATTTTTGTATGGTTGACCAGCTGTCTGCCTCTGATCAACATATTTTTTGTAAGATTACTGATCTTACTCAGGCCTCTACTTTCCTTGCCTGTTTTGTGTATGCTGACAATAACTACTCTTTGAGAAGGGTCTTTTGTGAAACCATGGTTAGATTATCCCACTCTCAGTCCAAAAGTCCCATTGCCTTCTTAGGGGATTTTAATGCTACTAGATACAGTCATGAGAAATTTGGAGGCTCTCAGATTTGGAATTCTTCGAAGGAGGAATTTAATTCTTATATTCTTACCTCTGAGCTTGACGATTTGTCATATTCTGGCTGCCAATTTACTTGGGCTAACAAGAGGGATTGTGGGGAGTATATTGCTACTAAAATTGATAGAGTTTTGGTTAATGAATCTTGGCTGGATAAATTTCCCAACTCTACTGCTATTTTTCTGCCTTCTACTATTTCTGACCACTCTCCTGCTGTTTTGACTGTTTCTGATGCTGTCACCTCGTATAAGAAACCTTTTAAGTTCTTTAATTTCTGGTCCAAACATAAGGACTTTCTTTCCTGGTTTCTAATGAGTGGAGTCAGTACATTCAGGGTGTTCCCATGTTTAGGGTCTGTCAAAAGCTTAGAAATTTGAAACCTGGGTTGAGAGACCTAAACAAGAAAGATTTTAGTGACATATCTACCAGAGTCCTTGTTGCTAAGTCAGACCTTGAATCTGTTCAACGTAAATTGGACAAGGATCCGAGCAATCTAATTTTGCAAAATCTTGAGAGAACTAACCACAGGCATTATGTGGATTTATGTGCTGTGGAGGAGAGTCTTGCTCATCAAAAATCCAGGGTTGATTGGTTGGGTCTGGGGGATAGGAATACCAAATTCTTTTTTAGATCTGTTAAGAGCAATATTAACAGAAGCAAAATCCTTAGCATTGAGTTGGATGATGGTAGTAAATCATCTAAGCCTGAAGACATTCATCAATCCTTCATTAGTTTTTTCACAAATCTTTTTGGTACCCCGCTCAAGGACCAGTACAATGGTTTTGAAAGGATTAATTCTCTGGTTCAGTCTAGAGTCTCTGTGGAACAATCTATAAAGCTTGGTAGTCCTGTCTCTGATAAAGAGATTAAGGATGTTGTTTGGTCTCTTAAGGCTAATAAAGCCCCTGGCCCGGATGGTTTTACGGGTAGTTTTTTTAAGGCCTCGTGGGACATTGTTGGGAAGGAGGTTACTCAAGCAATTAGAACCTTTTTCCAGTCTGGTAAACTTCTCTCTAAGGTTAACAGCACTATTATTGCTCTCATCCCTAAGGTTCCTAATCCTTTGAGAGTGGGTGACTTTAGGCCTATTTCTTGTTGCAACACAATCTATAAGTGCATAGCCAAGATTATTGCTAACAGAATTAAGGTTGTCCTCCCTGATTTGATTGACCCTGTTCAATCTGCTTTTGTGCAAGATAGGAGGATCTCTGATAATATTTTTTTGTCCCAAGAGCTCATGAGAGGTTATCATCGTCAGTCCGTTACTCCTAAATGTGCTATGAAAGTGAAAGCCTACGATACTGTTAGATGGGAGTTTGTTATTGATGTCCTAAAGGCTATGGCCTTTCCACTCTCTATGATTTCCTGGATTAAGGCATGTATCACTAGTCCGTCGTTTTCCATTTGTATCAATGGTAGCCTACATGGCTATTTCAAGGACGCTAGAGGCCTTAGGCAGGGAGACCCAATGTCTCCTTACTTGTTTGTCTTGGCTATGGAAATCCTGGCTAGGATCCTTGTTGAGAAATCCAAGCATCCTCTTTTTAAATTCCATTGGAAATGTGAGAAGACTACGATTGTTAATTTGTGCTTTGCTGATGATCTCATGATATTCAGCAAAGGGGATGCGTCTACTGTGCAATTGATTATGCATGGGCTTGAGGAGTTCAAGAGTCTTTCGGGGCTTACTCCTAAGAGTAATATCTTTTTCTGCGGCTGTGGTCCTAGTCTTAGGGAGGAAATTCTTAAGATTGTAAAGTTCAATGAAGGTACCCTCCCTGTCAAGTACTTGGGTGTTCCCTTAATCACCACTAAGTTGAGAGCCTTTGATTGCCAGCAGCTTATTGACAGAATCACTAGCCGTATTAAGAGTTGGACCAATAAGGCCCTTTCTTATGCTGGTAGAGCTCACCTTATCCAAACCATTCTGTTCTCCATGCAAGTCTATTGGTCCTCATTGTTCATCCTCCCTAAGAAGGTTGTTAGAGAAATTGAAAATTTACTTAGAGCCTTTCTCCGGTCCGGGGTTGATCTGAAAAAGCATAGTGCGAAAATTGCTTGGGACAAGGTTTGCGCTCCCAAGTATGAAGGTGGTCTGGGTTTTAAATCTCTCGAGGTTTGGAATAGAGCTGCTATTGCCAAACATATGGTTCCTTTTCTCGGGGGGTGAGAAGTCGATGTGGTGCCAATCGGTTAAATCTTACTTACTCAAAGGCAAAAGTTTTTGGAAAGTCTCTGTTCCTAGTGACCCTTCTTGGGTCTGGAGGAAGATTCTTTCTCTTAGAAAGTCTATATTTCCTCTCATCTTACACAAAATTGGGAATGGTAATGCCACTTTTTTGTGGCATGATAATTGGCATCCAGTGGGCTCTATCTGGGACAAATTTGGGAATAGGATTATCTATGATTTCGGGCTCTCTGGGGAGGCTAAAGTGAGCAATATTGTTAATGGGGATTCCTGGAACTGGCTTTTTCCCAACTCTTGGGAGATTAGAGACCTTATATCTTTGACCCCCCCATCTTTTGGTCTGAGGGATGACTTCAAATGCTCCTTTTGCAATCAACACACTGAAAGCCACTCCCACCTTTTCTTTAATTGCATTTTCTCTCTTAAGGTTTGGGATGCTATTAAAGTTAAGTGTAATGTAAAGTGGCCTGACATTTTTTGGCCTGATATTGTTCATGTTGCTATTAGGGAGAGTATGGGTAAATCTCTGAGAGCCATTACTACTAGACTGGCTCTGCTGTGTACAGTTTATCAAGTATGGATTGAAAGAAATAACAGAATTTTTAATAAGGAAATGAAACCTGAAGAAGTTGTTATCAAGTCAATTGTTCAAATGATTAGAGGCAGGCTAATGTCATTAAACAATTTACCTAGATCTGCAAGCGATGAATGGTTCTTAAAGCAACGGAATTTGACTGATTCCATTCTGAAGCCCCGTACTGTTCGTATTGGGAGGGCTGTTGAGTGATGGGAGTTTCTCACATGAGAGTTGAGTGTTGGTGAGCTATATAATGTGGGTTTTCTAATTGTTTGTGTCCTGTGCAGCTGGTGGTGTCTGTTTCCTCGGAAAGTGGGTTGAGTGAAGTGAGACATAAAACTTTTAACTCTGTTTAGTCATTTCGGCAACATCTATGGAATGTTTAATGGTTGAGTGAAAATAGCCTACATATGTTTTATATGCTAACCGTTATATATATATTATCTCTTTATTTGCAGGATAAGGAAGCAATTTTCGAGTGTAGTGAGGTCCTATACTGTGGGCCGAGTGATGAGAGTTTAAATAATGTGTGTATTATCCTTCTTATTGGATTTTATTGGGCTTTTGTGATTTGGGTTGTTGTTTTTGTAACTGGCAGGAAATTCTACTATGTTTAAAGAATGTCTGCCATCTTCACCAAACCTTGGATTGCCTTGCTGTGGTGTTGGTGCTGCTGGTGATCCCCTTGCTGTCCGCTGCTTTAGTGTTTGCTGCTGCTTACCTGATAGCTGCTGCTACCTGCTGGGTTGATAATATGGAATTTGGTCTGCTGCATTTGAGTTACAAGTGGCTGTCAAGTGCCGATGGCTGCTGGATGCGCCTCATTGTTTACAAGTTGTCTTCCTTTATATTACTGTCTTCCTTTATGTTGTTTTTAATTTACATTGCACAATATTTTGTTAAGCCTACCCTAGTGGGATGCACTAGGTCTTTTGTAGATATGTCTCGGCCTCATGCCGTTACATTAGTTTCTGGATTGCACATGAACTACTGCTGCGCTGGTTTTGCTATTTCGTCTCTGGTTGTGTGCATTCGGCTTAGGTGCTACTGCTTAGTGGTTCTGTGGGTTTGTCATGTCTATAGTTTCACCTTTTTGGTTTCGCAATGTTCATTTTCCCTATTTTCTAAGATATGGAACCTGAACATTGTTTAAGTTTGCTTACGGTGTCTGTTTTGCTGTATAGCTGATTTAGGCCTGGGGTATTCCCCTTGTAATCTTGTATATTCTTTGTCTTTTATTTATGTCTTATTCACCCAAAAAAAAAAGGATGAATTTGAATTCCCTTTGATTTTCTTCCTATTTCTCTTTCTTTTCTCTAACTTTGTCTTCTAGCTCTCATGAAGAATGTTTCTATCTGACCTTCTTCGTCCATGTCCGTACTTCTCTATTTTGTTCTAGCAACTAACTAGATTAGGTCACCAACTGATTCATTAGCTTAGTTGGGAAGTTTAACTCAAACTAACCTTGAATAGCTTCTAGGAAAGAGAATTTTCTGAGTAATTGTAGCTTAACGATATTAGTTTAACTTAAGCACCTCATTCAATCCTTCTCACTCACCCAAGTGTTGAACTCTCAAGTCCATAAGGATGAATTTGAATTCCATTTGATTTTCTACTCTTTATCTGTTTTTTTTTATATTTTTCTGTAACTTTCTCTTCTAGCTCTCAAGAAGAAAGTTTCTATCTAACTTTTTCCATCCTTCTCCATCCTCCATTTGGTTTTAGGCACTAATTAACTTAGACAACTAATTGTTTCTGTAGTAAGCTTAAGTGGCCCTGTTTAACTCAAACTAACCTTCTTTAGCCTCTAAGAACGAGAATTTCTGGATTAATTGGGGCTTAAAGATATTAGTTTTAACTTGAGCACCTTTTTTAAGGTTTTCAAAGTCACCTAAGTGTTCAATTCTCAAGTGCAAAAGGGTGAATTTGAATTCCTTTTGATTTTCTTCCAATTTCTCTTTTCTTTCATCTAACTTTCCCTTCTAGCTCTCGTGAAGAATGTTTCTCTCTAACCTTCTTCGTCATTCTCCATCCTTCTCTAGTTTGTACAAGGAACTAATTAACTTAGGTCACCAACTGATTCATTAGCTTAAGTGGGAAGTTTAACTCAAACTAACCTTGAACAGCCTAAGAGAATTTTCTGTGTAATTGTAGCTTAAGGATTTGAGTTTAACTTATGAACCAGATTCAAGGTTTCTTAATCACCTAAGTGTTGAATTCTTATTCACCCAAAAAAGTGTTGAATTCTTAAGTCCACAAGCATGAATTTGAATTCCCTTCGATTTTATTCATAATTCTCTTTTATTTCTATAACTGTCTTTTTTAGCTCTGAAGAAGAAAGCTTCTCCCTTACTTTCTTCGTCCTTCTACATCCTTCTCTATTTTATTCTAGGAACTAATTAGCATAGGCCACTAATGGTTTCATTCGCTTAAGTGGCCAAGTTTAGCTCAAACTAACCATCTTTTTTTTGGGGTGAATAAACTAACCATCTTTACACTCTAAGAAGGAGAATTTTCAATGTAATGTAAGCTTAACGATCTTAGTTTAGCTTAAACACCTTATTTAAGGTTTTCGAAACCACCAAGTGTTCAATTCTCAAGTCCAAACGAATGAATTTGATTTCCCTTTAATTTTCTTCCTATTTCTCTTTTGTTTCTCTAACTTTCTCTTGTTGCTCTCAAGAAGAATGTTTCTCTCTAACTTTCTTCGTCGTTCTCTATTTTGTTCTAGGAACTGATTAGCCTAGGCCACTAATTGTTTCATTAGCTTAAGTGGCAAAGTTTAACTCAAGCTAGCCTTGCATAGCCGCTAGGAACGAGAATTTTATGAGTAATCATAGCTTAATGATATTAGGTCAAGCTAAGCACCTTATTTAAGGTCTTCTTAAACACCCAAGTGTTCAATTCTAAATTCCAAAAGGATGAATTTCAATTCCCTTTGATTTTTTTCCTATATCTCTTTCCTTTCCCCAAGTTTCTCTTCTTGCTCTCAAGAAGAATGTTTCTCTCTAACTTTCTCCATACTTCTCCATCCTTCCCTATTTTGTTCTAGGAACTAATTAGCTTAGGCCACTAATTGTTTCATTAGCTTAGGTGGCCAAGTTTAACTCAAAACAACCTTGCTTTTCCTCTAAGAACGAGAATTTTCGCCATTAGCTTTCGGGGAAGAAAGTAGAGCCTCTCTCTCTAAATTTTAGAGAGAGAAAGCTCCCCCCGGTGGTAATGGTCTGGTGCATTACTTGGCCAGTTGTTTAGCTCCTCTACCCATTTCTGAGGGGTGAGTGAGTATGTATTTCAGATTGTGCGATAGTTGAGGCACTGCCATTTCAAAAGTTTTGGAGGTGGGTCTGCAACGTTGAGTTTATGGGTCATTTCCAGTTAGTTCAGAGCCTCTACAGTGCGTAGTTGGTGATGTATGACAGGGTGGTATCTGGTTTGGTGTTGCAGGTGCGTTATCACCGGCCAGTTTGTGTTACTCCGTTATCATGGTGTTGTTGCCGGAGTCTATTTTGCGGCTCGGCTATGGCAAACCTTGATTCGGCGCTGGTGAGCTACAGGTGGTGTTGTGTAACTGACGCGTGGGTTTCCGTTCTGCGTCCGTCATTTTTGGCTTCAAGCGTGTACTGGGGATGGGTTCCTCACCGTCGGTGCATCTGTTTTGGAGTCAGATGTTGGGCTGGGTTACTGCCACGGTGGACTTTCAGGTTGTGAGTAACTCATGGTCGTCGATAAGCTGCGGTCGGCGGTGCTGGGTCTCGCTGTCTGTCGTGGTTGTTTACAGCACCTCGCCGTGTTCTAGCCGTGGGTGATGAAGTGGGTTTCACGAGCCTTGAGCGCGTGGGATTATGACCGATGTGTTTGGACGTGTGATGAGTGCTATAATGCAGCTACGTAGTAGGTTGCACCTTGGCTCACGGTTTTGGGAAGGCCTGTTATTTCAGACATGGGGCAGGTATGTAAGTGTTATAAGCCTTGGTTAGTGGAGTTGTCTTTTTGGTTCAAACGTGGGGCAGGTTGTTTGTAAGTGCTATATATAATATTTTATATATACATTTTGTTAGTGGAATCCACCTGTGGGCTTTGTGCAAATTTTGAAGTATAGCTAGCCAGTATAATTTCCCACGTGGGTTGGTTTTTGTGCAACGGCTGATACAAATTATGGATGATGCTTGGGCCCACGGTTTATTTAGTTAATGGGCTGGTGAAAGTGTATTTTTTGTGGGTTGCTTTCACGGCTTGTATGTGTCCACGTGGATTGGGCTTGATTTTGTGCGCCTACGGGTTTCTCAATACCCATTGCGGTATGTGCATTTGAGGTGGTGTAATAGCCAGGTATTTTTATACTTTGGTTCAAAATATGATTTGTTTGACCCACGTGAGGCTTTCCGTGGGCTGGTACATTGGAGAGGATAGTGGGCTGACTTTTGGGTTCATTATTTTGTGTCTTATGTGTGGCCCATTTTTATTGTATTCTCAGCAGAATGGGCTGTGCTTGGGTTTGATTAAGTGAGTTTTTGTGCTCATTTATTTTTGTTTAGCCACTTTGCAGCAGTTGCCATTTATAGTTGATCTTTTCATTTTGATTGATCGTGTGATCCTCATGTGACTCGATACGAGGTGAGTTTTGAGCCATCTCCGCCAAGAGTGATTGAGGGGTCACTGCTATGGGGAATAGTGGTTCGATGACTTGCTGAGTTAGAGACTGGGAGATGAGCGGGAGGATAGCTACCGGTTTATGGTGGCTTCTTGTCTTCATGTGACCCTTTCTAATTGATTGTATTGCCACGCCTGACATGGAGTGAAGGGCACACTGCCGTGGGGTTTGAGGCTTGTGATCTACCAAGGAAGGGACTGGGGGATGTGATGTTTGATCTTATGCGATTTTTGACTATGTATTGGGCTGTTGCTGTGGGGCTATTGTTTTTTCGCTACAACTCCCAAGCCCGCTGATTATGGTTACTGCTCGTGCAAGCTTCATGTGACTCTGTCAGGATGTGTCGAGGGGTAGATTTTTTCCTCTTTCATGGCTTTGGTTAAGTGGCTAGGATGTCACGGCTGTGAGGAGTGGAAGGCTTACCGGATTCCATGTGCTCATCTTCGGTAGAGACTGGCGGCTTGTGGGGGTGGCTATCCTTTTTGGATCGGCCTTGTGGGCTGCAGCTTTGTGTGGTTGTTTGTTTTGTTTATTTAGCTTTGTGGTGTTATTTGTATATTTTCCCATATATCCACCCCAAATTTCCATCTATTATCTCTGATGGTAGGAGTTACTTGGGGACAACAGGATATATGGGCAAAGTTGGGTTATTTTGTTTTCTGTTGTTCTTGTGTTTCTCCCCCATCTTTAGGGGTGCTTTAGTAGTTTATGTTGGTTATGTAATCTTTTATTTATTTGTTGTTGGGCGTACCTGGGGTATGCCCCTTGTAAACATGTATATTTCATTGTCTTTATTTTATGACTTACTTACCCAAAAAAAAAAAAAGAACGAGAATTTTCGGATTAACTGGAGCTTAATGACATTAGTTTAACTTAAGCACATTGTTTAATGTGTTCTAAATCACCAAAGTGTTCAATTCTCAAGTCAAAAATGATGAATTTGAATTCCCTTTAAGTTTTCCCAAATCACCATTCTCAAGTCCAAAATGATGAATTTGAATTGACTTTGATTTTCTTCCTGTTTATCTTTCTTTTCTATAATTTTTCCCCTCTAGCTCTCAAGAACAAAGTAAGTCTCTAACTCACTCCCTTCTTCTCCATCCATCCATCCTTGTTCTGTTCTAGGAACTAATTAGCATGGGAAACTAATCGTTTCTTTCGCTTAAGTGGCCTAGTTTAACCCAAACTAATCTTACTCCCTCTAATCTCGCTTATCCTTTGAGAAAGAGAATTTACAAAGTAATCGTAGCTTGACGATATTGGTTTAACTTAAGCACCTATTTAAGTTTTCCCAAATCACCATTCTCAAGTCCACAATGATGAATTTGAATTGACTTTGATTTTCTTCCTATTTATCTTTCTTTTCTATAATTTTTCCCTCTAGCTCTCAAGAACAAAGTAAGTCTCTAACTCACTCCGTTCTTCTCCATCCATCCATCCTTGTTCTGTTCTAGGAACTAATTAGCATGGGAAACTAATCGTTTCTTTCGCTTAAGTGGCCTAGTTTAACCCAAACTAATCTTACTTAGTCCTTTAATCTCGCTTAGCCTCTGAGAAAGAGAATTTACAACGTAATCGTAGCTTGACGATATTGGTTTAACTTAAGCACCTATTTAAGTTGTCCCAAATCACCGTTCTCAAGTCCAAAATGATGAATTTGAATTGACTTTGATTTGCTTCCTATTTATCTTTCTTTTCTATAATTTTTCTCTCTAGCTCTCAAGAACAAAGTAAGTCTCTGACTCACTCCGTTCTTCTCCATCCATCCATCCTTGTTCTGTTCTAGGAACTAATTAGCATGGGAAACTAATCGTTTCTTTCGCTTAAGTGGCCTAGTTTAACCCAAACTAATCTTACTTAGTCCTTTAATCTCGCTTAGCCTCTGAGAAAGAGAATTTACAACGTAATCGTAGCTTGACGATATTGGTTTAACTTAAGCACCTATTTAAGTTGTCCCAAATCACCGTTCTCAAGTCCAAAATGATGAATTTGAATTGACTTTGATTTTCTTCCTATTTATCTTTCTTTTCTATAATTTTTCTCTCTAGCTCTCAAGAACAAAGTAAGTCTCTGACTCACTCCGTTCTTCTCCATCCATCCTTGTTTTGTTCTAGGAGCTAATTACCATGGGAAACTAATCGTTTCTTTAGCTTAAGTGGCCTAGTTTAACTCAAACTAATCTTACTTAGCATCTAAGAAGGAGAGTGTGCTGAGTAATTGTAGCTTATCGATATTAATTTAACTTAAGAACCTCATTTAAGGTTTTCTGAATCACCTAAGTGTTCAATTCTCAAGTTGAAAAGGATGAATTTGAATTCCCTTTGATTTTGTTCCTATTTCTCTCTCTTTTCTCTAACTTTCTCTTGTACCTGTCAAGAAGAATGTTTCTCCCAAACGCTCTCCGTCCTTTTCTGTCCTTCTCTCTTTTGTTCTAGAAACTAATTAGATAAGGAAACTAATTGTTTCATTATCTTAAGTGGCTAACGTTAAGTCAAACTATTCTTGCGTAGCGTCTAAGAAAAAGAATTTACTGAGTAATTTTGGCTTAACGACAATAGTTGAACTTAAGCACCTCATTTAAGGATTTCTAAATCACCTAAGTGTTCAATTCTCAAGTCGAAAGGGATGAATTCAAACTCCCTTTAATTTTCTTCCTACTTTTCTTTCTTTTCTCTAACTTTCTCTTCTTGCTCTCAAGAAGAAAGTATTTCTCAAACTCTCTCGGTCCTTCCTTCCCTCTTTTGTTCTAGGAACTAATTAGTTTAGGAAACTAATTGTTTCATTTGCAAAAGTGGCCAAGTTTAACTCAATCTAACTTAGCCTGTAAGAAAGAGAATTTTCTGAGTAATTGTAGCTTGATGATATTAGTTTAACTTAAGAACCTCATTTATGGATTTCTAAATCACCTAAGAGTTCAATTCTCAAGTCTAAAAGAACGAATTTCGATTCCCCTTGATTTTGTTCCTATTTCCCTTTCTTTACTCTAACCCAAACGAATCTTACTTAGCCCTCTAAGAGAAAGAGATAGAGGGAGCGAGAGAGAGAGAGTTTACTGAGTAACTGCAGCTTAACGATATTAGTTTAACTTTTTTGGGGTAAGTAGATAGATATTACTTTAACTTGAGCACCTCATGTAAGGTTTTCTAAATTACCTAAGTGTTCGATTCTCAACTCGAAAAGGATGAATTTGAATTCTCTTTGATTTTGGTCCAACTTCTCTTTCTTTTCTCTAACTTTCTCTTGTACCTGTCAAGAAGAATGTTTCTCCCAACCACTCTTTGTCTTTCTTCATCCTTCTCTCTTTTGTTCTAGAAACGAATTAGCTTAGGCAACTAATTGTTTCATTTCCAAAAGTGGCCAAGTTGAACTCAATCTTATCTTGCTTAGCCTTTAACAAAGAGAATTTACTGAGTAATTGTAGCTTAACGATACTTACCCAAAAAATTGTAGCTTAACGACACTAGTTTAACTTAAGAACCTTATTTATGGTTTTCTAAATCACCTAAGAGTTCAATTTCTCAAGTCCAGAAGAATGAATTTCGATTCCCCTTGATTTTGTTCTTATTTCTCTTTCTTTTCTCTAGCTTTCTTTTCTAGCTCCCAAGAAGAAACTTTCTCTCTAACTGTCTCCGTCCTTCTCTATCATTCTCTCTCTTGCTCTACGAACTGATGAGCTCAGGCAACTAATTGTCTCATTAGCTTAAGTGGCCACGTTTAACTCAAATTAATCTCGTTTAGCCTCAAAGAAAGAAAATTTACTGAATAATTGTAGCTTTACGATATTAGTTTAACTCATGCACCTCATTTAGGTTTTTCCAAATCACCTAAGTGTTCAATTCTCACGTCCAAAACAATGAATTTGGATTCACCCCGATTTTGTTCCCATTTCTCTATCTTTCTCTCTTCTAGCTCTCAAGAAGAAAGTTTCTCTCTAACTCTCTCCGTCCTTCTCTCTTTTGTTCTAGGAACTAATTAGCTTTGGCAACTAATTGTTTCATTTGCTTAGGTGGCCAACTTTAACTCAAACCAATCTCGCTTAGCCTCTAAGAAAGAGAATTTACTGAGTAATTGTAACTTGACGATATTGGTTTAACTTAAGCGCCTCATTTAAGTTTTTCTAAATCACCTAAGTGTTTCGATTCTCAAGTCCAAAAGGTGAAATTTGAATTCACTTTGATTTCATTCCTAGGAAATAATTAGCACGGGAAACTAATCGTTTATTTAGCTTAAGTGGCCTAGTTTAACTCAAACTGATCTTACTTAGCATCTAAGAAGGAGAGTGTGCTGAGTAATTGTAGCGTATCTATATTAATTTAACTTAAGAACCTCATTTAAGGTTTTCTGAATCACCTAAGTGTTCAATTCTCAAGTCGAAAAGGATGAATTTGAATTCCCTTTGATTTTGTTCCTATTTCTCTCTCTTTTCTCTAACTTTCTCTTGCACCTGTCAAGAAGAATGTTTCTCGGTCCTTTTCCGTCCTTCTCTCTTTTGTTCTAGAAACTAATTAGTTTCCTTATCTTAAGCGGCTAACGTTATGTCAAACTATTCTTGCGTAGCGTCTAATAAAAAGAATTTACTGAGTAATTTTGGCTTAACGACAATAGTTGAACTTAAGCACCTCATTTAAGGATTTCTGAATCACCTAAGTGTTTTAATTCTCAAGTCAAAAGAGATGAATTCAAACTCCCTCTAATTTTCTTCATACTTTTCTTTCTTTTCTCTAACTTTCTCTTCTTGCTCTCAATAAGAAAGTATTTCTCAAACTCTCTCGGTCCTTCTCCAGAACTCTTTTGTTCGAGGAACTAATTAGTTTAGGCAACTAATTGTTTCATTTGCAAAAGTGGCCAAGTTTAACTCAATCTAACTTAGCAGTAAGAAAGAGAATTTACTGAGTAATTGTAGCTTGATGATATTAGTTTAACTTAAGAACCTCATTTATGGATTTCTAAATACCTATGAGTTCAATTCTCAAGTCTAAAAGAACAAATTTCGATTCCCCTTGATTTTGTTCCTATTTCTCTTTCTTTACTCTAACTTTCTTTTCTAGCTCCCACGAAGAAACTCTCTCCCTAACTCTCTCCGTCCTTCTCTCTTTTGCTCTAGGAACTAATTAGCTTAGGCAACTAATTGTTTCAATATCTTTAGTGGCCAAGCTTAACTTAAATTAATCTCGTTCTGCCTCTAAGAAAGAAAATTTACCATGTAATTGTAGCTTAACGATATCAGTTTAACCCCATTTAAGTTTTTCTAAATCGCGTATGTGTTCAATTTGCATGTCCAAAAGGATGAATTTGAATTCCTTCGTTTTGTTCCTATTTCTCTAACTTTTTCTTCAAGCTCCCATGAAGAAAGTTTCTCGCTAACTCTCTCCATCCTTCCCTTTTTTGTTCTAGGAACTAATTAACGTAGGTAGCTAATTGTTTCATCGGCTTAATTGGCCAAGTTTAACTCAAAAACTAATCTCGCTTAGCCTCTGAGAAAGAGAATTTACAAGGTAATTGTAGCTTGACGGTATTGGTTCAACTTAAGCACCTATTTAAGTTTTCCCAAATCAACATTCTCAAGTCCAAAATGATGAATTTGAAATGACTTTGATTTTCTTCCTTGTTTTGTTCTAGGAACTAATTACCATGGGAAACTAATCGTTTCTTTAGCTTAAGTGGCCTAGCTTAACCCAAACTAATCTTACTTAGCCCTCTAAGAGAAAGAGATAGAGGGAGAGAGAGAGAGAGACAGAGAGAGAGAGAGTTTACTGAGTAATTGTAACTTAACGATATTAGTTAAACGTGGCCGCTTAAGCTAATGAGACAATTACTTGCCTGAGCTCATTAGTTCATGGAGCAAAAGAGAGAATGATAGAGAAGGACGGAGACAGTTAGGGAGAATGTTTCTTCTTGGGAGTAAGAAAAGAAAGCTAGAGAAAAGAAAGAGAAATAAGAACAAAATCAAGGGGAATCGAAATTCGTTCTCTTAGACTTGAGAATTGAACTCTTAGGTGATTTAGAAATCCATACATGAGGTTCTTAAGTTAAACTAATATCGTCAAGCTACGATTACTCAGTAAATACTCTTTCTTACAGGCTAAGTTAGATTGAGTAAAACTTGGCCACTTTTGCAAATGAAACAATTAGTTTCCTAAACTATTAGTTCCCAGAACAAAAGGGAGAAGGATGGAGAAGGACCGAGAGAGAATGAGAAATACTTTCTTCTAGAGAGCAAGAAGAGAAAGTTAGAGAATAGTAGGAAGAAAAGTAGAGGGAGTCTAAATTCATCCCTTTCGACTTGAGAATTGAACACTTAGGTGAATAAGAAATCCTTAAATGAGGTGCTAAGTTCAACTATTGTCGTTAAGCGAAAATTACTCAGTAAATTCTTGTTCTTAGACGCTAAGCAAGAACAGTTTGACTTAACCATAGCCACTTAACATAATGAAACAATGAGTTTCCTTAGCTACATTAGTTTCTAGAGCAAAAGAGTGAAGGACGGAGAGCGTTTGGGAGAAACATTCTTCTTGACATGTACAGGAGAAAGTTAGAGAAAAGAAAGAGAAATAGGAACAAAATCAAACTGAACACTTAGGTGATTCAGAAAACCTTAAATGAGGTTCTTAAGTTAAATTAATATCGATAAGCTACAATTACTCAGCATGCTCTCTTTCTTTGATGCTAAGTGAGATTAGTTTGAGTTAAACTGGGCCACTTAAGCTAAAGAAACGATTAGTTTCCCGTGCTAATTAGTTCCTAGAACAAATCAAGGAAGGACGGAGAATGACGGAGTGAGTTAGAGACGTACTTTGTTCTTAGGAGCTAGAAGAAAAGTTAGAGAAAACAAAGGGAAATCGGAATGAAATCAAAGTGAATTCAAATTCCACCTTTTGGACTTGAGAATCGAACACTTAGGTGATTTAGAAAAACTTAAATGAGGTGCTTAAGTTAAACCAATATCGTCAAGTTACAATTACTCAATAAATTCTCTTTCTTAGAGGCTAAGCGAGATTGGTTTGAGTTAAACTCGGCCACTTAAGCAAATGAAACAATTAGTTACCGAAGCTAATTAGTTCCTAGAACAAAAGAGAGAAGGGCGGAGGGAGTTAGGGAGAAACTTTCTTCTTGAGAGCTAGAAGAGAGAAAGATAGAGAAATGGGAACAAAATCTGGGTGAATCCAAATTCATCGTTTTGGACGTGAGAATTGAACACTTAGGTGATTTGGAAAAACCTAAATGAGGTGCATGAGTTAAACTAATACTGTAAAGCTACAATTACTCAGTAAATTTTCTTTCTTTGAGGCTAAACGAGATTAATTTGAGTTAAACGTGGCCGCTTAAGCTAATGAGACAATTAGTTGGCTGAGCTCATTAGTTCATAGAACAAAAGAGAGAATGGTAGAGAAGGATGGAGACAAGAAAGTTTCTTCTTGGGAGCTAGAAAAGAAAGCCAGAGAAAAGAAAGAGAAATAAGAACAAAATCAAGGGGAATCGAAATTCGTTCTTTTAGACTTGAGAATGGAACTCTTAGGTGATTTAGAAATTCATACATGTGGTTCTTAAGTTAAACTAATTTCATCAAGCTACGATTACTAAGTAAATACTCTTTCTTACAGGCTAAGTTAGATTGAGTTAAACTTGGCCACTTTTGCCAATGAAACAATTAGTTTCCTAAACTAATTAGTTCCCAGAACAAAAGGGAGAAGGATAGAGAAGGACCGAAAGAGAATGAGAAATACTTTCTTCTAGAGAGCAAGAAGAGAAAGTTAGATAACAGTAAGAAGAAAATTAGAGGGAGCTTAAATTCATCCCTTTCGACTTGAGAATTGCACACTTGGGTGATTAAGAAATCCTTAAATGAGGTGCTTAAGTTCAACTATTGTCGTTAAGCCAAAATTACTCTATTTATCTTTCTTTTCTATAATTTTTCTCTCTAGCTCTCAAGAACAAAGTAAGTCTCTGACTCACTCCGTTCTTCTCCATCCATCCATCCTTGTTCTGTTCTAGGAACTAATTAGCATGGGAAACTAATCGTTTCTTTCGCTTAAGTGGCCTAGTTTAACCCAAACTAATCTTACTTAGTCCTTTAATCTCGCTTAGCCTCTGAGAAAGAGAATTTACAACGTAATCGTAGCTTGACGATATTGGTTTAACTTAAGCACCTATTTAAGTTGTCCCAAATCACCGTTCTCAAGTCCAAAATGATGAATTTGAATTGACTTTGATTTGCTTCCTATTTATCTTTCTTTTCTATAATTTTTCTCTCTAGCTCTCAAGAACAAAGTAAGTCTCTGACTCACTCCGTTCTTCTCCATCCATCCATCCTTGTTCTGTTCTAGGAACTAATTAGCATGGGAAACTAATCGTTTCTTTCGCTTAAGTGGCCTAGTTTAACCCAAACTAATCTTACTTAGTCCTTTAATCTCGCTTAGCCTCTGAGAAAGAGAATTTACAACGTAATCGTAGCTTGACGATATTGGTTTAACTTAAGCACCTATTTAAGTTGTCCCAAATCACCGTTCTCAAGTCCAAAATGATGAATTTGAATTGACTTTGATTTGCTTCCTATTTATCTTTCTTTTCTATAATTTTTCTCTCTAGCTCTCAAGAACAAAGTAAGTCTCTGACTCACTCCGTTCTTCTCCATCCATCCATCCTTGTTCTGTTCTAGGAACTAATTAGCATGGGAAACTAATCGTTTCTTTCGCTTAAGTGGCCTAGTTTAACCCAAACTAATCTTACTTAGTCCTTTAATCTCGCTTAGCCTCTGAGAAAGAGAATTTACAACGTAATCGTAGCTTGACGATATTGGTTTAACTTAAGCACCTATTTAAGTTGTCCCAAATCACCGTTCTCAAGTCCAAAATGATGAATTTGAATTGACTTTGATTTGCTTCCTATTTATCTTTCTTTTCTATAATTTTTCTCTCTAGCTCTCAAGAACAAAGTAAGTCTCTGACTCACTCCGTTCTTCTCCATCCATCCATCCTTGTTCTGTTCTAGGAACTAATTAGCATGGGAAACTAATCGTTTCTTTCGCTTAAGTGGCCTAGTTTAACCCAAACTAATCTTACTTAGTCCTTTAATCTCGCTTAGCCTCTGAGAAAGAGAATTTACAACGTAATCGTAGCTTGACGATATTGGTTTAACTTAAGCACCTATTTAAGTTGTCCCAAATCACCGTTCTCAAGTCCAAAATGATGAATTTGAATTGACTTTGATTTGCTTCCTATTTATCTTTCTTTTCTATAATTTTTCTCTCTAGCTCTCAAGAACAAAGTAAGTCTCTGACTCACTCCGTTCTTCTCCATCCATCCATCCTTGTTCTGTTCTAGGAACTAATTAGCATGGGAAACTAATCGTTTCTTTCGCTTAAGTGGCCTAGTTTAACCCAAACTAATCTTACTTAGTCCTTTAATCTCGCTTAGCCTCTGAGAAAGAGAATTTACAACGTAATCGTAGCTTGACGATATTGGTTTAACTTAAGCACCTATTTAAGTTGTCCCAAATCACCGTTCTCAAGTCCAAAATGATGAATTTGAATTGACTTTGATTTGCTTCCTATTTATCTTTCTTTTCTATAATTTTTCTCTCTAGCTCTCAAGAACAAAGTAAGTCTCTGACTCACTCCGTTCTTCTCCATCCATCCATCCTTGTTCTGTTCTAGGAACTAATTAGCATGGGAAACTAATCGTTTCTTTCGCTTAAGTGGCCTAGTTTAACCCAAACTAATCTTACTTAGTCCTTTAATCTCGCTTAGCCTCTGAGAAAGAGAATTTACAACGTAATCGTAGCTTGACGATATTGGTTTAACTTAAGCACCTATTTAAGTTGTCCCAAATCACCGTTCTCAAGTCCAAAATGATGAATTTGAATTGACTTTGATTTGCTTCCTATTTATCTTTCTTTTCTATAATTTTTCTCTCTAGCTCTCAAGAACAAAGTAAGTCTCTGACTCACTCCGTTCTTCTCCATCCATCCATCCTTGTTCTGTTCTAGGAACTAATTAGCATGGGAAACTAATCGTTTCTTTCGCTTAAGTGGCCTAGTTTAACCCAAACTAATCTTACTTAGTCCTTTAATCTCGCTTAGCCTCTGAGAAAGAGAATTTACAACGTAATCGTAGCTTGACGATATTGGTTTAACTTAAGCACCTATTTAAGTTGTCCCAAATCACCGTTCTCAAGTCCAAAATGATGAATTTGAATTGACTTTGATTTGCTTCCTATTTATCTTTCTTTTCTATAATTTTTCTCTCTAGCTCTCAAGAACAAAGTAAGTCTCTGACTCACTCCGTTCTTCTCCATCCATCCATCCTTGTTCTGTTCTAGGAACTAATTAGCATGGGAAACTAATCGTTTCTTTCGCTTAAGTGGCCTAGTTTAACCCAAACTAATCTTACTTAGTCCTTTAATCTCGCTTAGCCTCTGAGAAAGAGAATTTACAACGTAATCGTAGCTTGACGATATTGGTTTAACTTAAGCACCTATTTAAGTTGTCCCAAATCACCGTTCTCAAGTCCAAAATGATGAATTTGAATTGACTTTGATTTGCTTCCTATTTATCTTTCTTTTCTATAATTTTTCTCTCTAGCTCTCAAGAACAAAGTAAGTCTCTGACTCACTCCGTTCTTCTCCATCCATCCATCCTTGTTCTGTTCTAGGAACTAATTAGCATGGGAAACTAATCGTTTCTTTCGCTTAAGTGGCCTAGTTTAACCCAAACTAATCTTACTTAGTCCTTTAATCTCGCTTAGCCTCTGAGAAAGAGAATTTACAACGTAATCGTAGCTTGACGATATTGGTTTAACTTAAGCACCTATTTAAGTTGTCCCAAATCACCGTTCTCAAGTCCAAAATGATGAATTTGAATTGACTTTGATTTGCTTCCTATTTATCTTTCTTTTCTATAATTTTTCTCTCTAGCTCTCAAGAACAAAGTAAGTCTCTGACTCACTCCGTTCTTCTCCATCCATCCATCCTTGTTCTGTTCTAGGAACTAATTAGCATGGGAAACTAATCGTTTCTTTCGCTTAAGTGGCCTAGTTTAACCCAAACTAATCTTACTTAGTCCTTTAATCTCGCTTAGCCTCTGAGAAAGAGAATTTACAACGTAATCGTAGCTTGACGATATTGGTTTAACTTAAGCACCTATTTAAGTTGTCCCAAATCACCGTTCTCAAGTCCAAAATGATGAATTTGAATTGACTTTGATTTGCTTCCTATTTATCTTTCTTTTCTATAATTTTTCTCTCTAGCTCTCAAGAACAAAGTAAGTCTCTGACTCACTCCGTTCTTCTCCATCCATCCATCCTTGTTCTGTTCTAGGAACTAATTAGCATGGGAAACTAATCGTTTCTTTCGCTTAAGTGGCCTAGTTTAACCCAAACTAATCTTACTTAGTCCTTTAATCTCGCTTAGCCTCTGAGAAAGAGAATTTACAACGTAATCGTAGCTTGACGATATTGGTTTAACTTAAGCACCTATTTAAGTTGTCCCAAATCACCGTTCTCAAGTCCAAAATGATGAATTTGAATTGACTTTGATTTGCTTCCTATTTATCTTTCTTTTCTATAATTTTTCTCTCTAGCTCTCAAGAACAAAGTAAGTCTCTGACTCACTCCGTTCTTCTCCATCCATCCATCCTTGTTCTGTTCTAGGAACTAATTAGCATGGGAAACTAATCGTTTCTTTCGCTTAAGTGGCCTAGTTTAACCCAAACTAATCTTACTTAGTCCTTTAATCTCGCTTAGCCTCTGAGAAAGAGAATTTACAACGTAATCGTAGCTTGACGATATTGGTTTAACTTAAGCACCTATTTAAGTTGTCCCAAATCACCGTTCTCAAGTCCAAAATGATGAATTTGAATTGACTTTGATTTGCTTCCTATTTATCTTTCTTTTCTATAATTTTTCTCTCTAGCTCTCAAGAACAAAGTAAGTCTCTGACTCACTCCGTTCTTCTCCATCCATCCATCCTTGTTCTGTTCTAGGAACTAATTAGCATGGGAAACTAATCGTTTCTTTCGCTTAAGTGGCCTAGTTTAACCCAAACTAATCTTACTTAGTCCTTTAATCTCGCTTAGCCTCTGAGAAAGAGAATTTACAACGTAATCGTAGCTTGACGATATTGGTTTAACTTAAGCACCTATTTAAGTTGTCCCAAATCACCGTTCTCAAGTCCAAAATGATGAATTTGAATTGACTTTGATTTGCTTCCTATTTATCTTTCTTTTCTATAATTTTTCTCTCTAGCTCTCAAGAACAAAGTAAGTCTCTGACTCACTCCGTTCTTCTCCATCCATCCATCCTTGTTCTGTTCTAGGAACTAATTAGCATGGGAAACTAATCGTTTCTTTCGCTTAAGTGGCCTAGTTTAACCCAAACTAATCTTACTTAGTCCTTTAATCTCGCTTAGCCTCTGAGAAAGAGAATTTACAACGTAATCGTAGCTTGACGATATTGGTTTAACTTAAGCACCTATTTAAGTTGTCCCAAATCACCGTTCTCAAGTCCAAAATGATGAATTTGAATTGACTTTGATTTGCTTCCTATTTATCTTTCTTTTCTATAATTTTTCTCTCTAGCTCTCAAGAACAAAGTAAGTCTCTGACTCACTCCGTTCTTCTCCATCCATCCATCCTTGTTCTGTTCTAGGAACTAATTAGCATGGGAAACTAATCGTTTCTTTCGCTTAAGTGGCCTAGTTTAACCCAAACTAATCTTACTTAGTCCTTTAATCTCGCTTAGCCTCTGAGAAAGAGAATTTACAACGTAATCGTAGCTTGACGATATTGGTTTAACTTAAGCACCTATTTAAGTTGTCCCAAATCACCGTTCTCAAGTCCAAAATGATGAATTTGAATTGACTTTGATTTGCTTCCTATTTATCTTTCTTTTCTATAATTTTTCTCTCTAGCTCTCAAGAACAAAGTAAGTCTCTGACTCACTCCGTTCTTCTCCATCCATCCATCCTTGTTCTGTTCTAGGAACTAATTAGCATGGGAAACTAATCGTTTCTTTCGCTTAAGTGGCCTAGTTTAACCCAAACTAATCTTACTTAGTCCTTTAATCTCGCTTAGCCTCTGAGAAAGAGAATTTACAACGTAATCGTAGCTTGACGATATTGGTTTAACTTAAGCACCTATTTAAGTTGTCCCAAATCACCGTTCTCAAGTCCAAAATGATGAATTTGAATTGACTTTGATTTGCTTCCTATTTATCTTTCTTTTCTATAATTTTTCTCTCTAGCTCTCAAGAACAAAGTAAGTCTCTGACTCACTCCGTTCTTCTCCATCCATCCATCCTTGTTCTGTTCTAGGAACTAATTAGCATGGGAAACTAATCGTTTCTTTCGCTTAAGTGGCCTAGTTTAACCCAAACTAATCTTACTTAGTCCTTTAATCTCGCTTAGCCTCTGAGAAAGAGAATTTACAACGTAATCGTAGCTTGACGATATTGGTTTAACTTAAGCACCTATTTAAGTTGTCCCAAATCACCGTTCTCAAGTCCAAAATGATGAATTTGAATTGACTTTGATTTGCTTCCTATTTATCTTTCTTTTCTATAATTTTTCTCTCTAGCTCTCAAGAACAAAGTAAGTCTCTGACTCACTCCGTTCTTCTCCATCCATCCATCCTTGTTCTGTTCTAGGAACTAATTAGCGTGGGAAACTAATCGTTTCTTTCGCTTAAGTGGCCTAGTTTAACCCAAACTAATCTTACTTAGCCCTCTAATCTTGCTTAGCCTCTGAGAAAGAGAATTTACAACGTAATCGTAGCTTGACGATATTGGTTTAACTTAAGCACCTATTTAAGTTTTCCCAAATCACCATTCTCAAGTCCAAAATGATGAATTTGAATTGACTTTGATTTTCTTCCTGTTTATCTTTCTTTTCGATGATTTTCCCCTCTAGCTCTCAAGAACAAAGTAAGTCTCTGACTCACTCCGTTCTTCTCCATCCATCCATCCTTGTTCTGTTCTAGGAACTAATTAGCATGGGAAACTAATCGTTTCTTTCGCTTAAGTGGCCTAGTTTAACCCAAACTAATCTTACTTAGTCCTTTAATCTCGCTTAGCCTCTGAGAAAGAGAATTTACAACGTAATCGTAGCTTGACGATATTGGTTTAACTTAAGCACCTATTTAAGTTTTCCCAAATCACCATTCTCAAGTCCGAAATGATGAATTTGAATTGACTTTGATTTTCTTCCTGTTTATCTTTCTTTTCGATGATTTTCCCCTCTAGCTCTCAAGAACAAAGTAAGTCTCTGACTCACTCCGTTCTTCTCCATCCATCCATCCTTGTTCTGTTCTAGGAACTAATTAGCATGGGAAACTAATCGTTTCTTTCGCTTAAGTGGCCTAGTTTAACCCAAACTAATCTTACTTAGTCCTTTAATCTCGCTTAGCCTCTGAGAAAGAGAATTTACAACGTAATCGTAGCTTGACGATATTGGTTTAACTTAAGCACCTATTTAAGTTTTCCCAAATCACCATTCTCAAGTCCGAAATGATGAATTTGAATTGACTTTGATTTTCTTCCTGTTTATCTTTCTTTTCGATGATTTTCCCCTCTAGCTCTCAAGAACAAAGTAAGTCTCTGACTCACTCCGTTCTTCTCCATCCATCCATCCTTGTTCTGTTCTAGGAACTAATTAGCATGGGAAACTAATCGTTTCTTTCGCTTAAGTGGCCTAGTTTAACCCAAACTAATCTTACTTAGTCCTTTAATCTCGCTTAGCCTCTGAGAAAGAGAATTTACAACGTAATCGTAGCTTGACGATATTGGTTTAACTTAAGCACCTATTTAAGTTTTCCCAAATCACCATTCTCAAGTCCGAAATGATGAATTTGAATTGACTTTGATTTTCTTCCTGTTTATCTTTCTTTTCGATGATTTTCCCCTCTAGCTCTCAAGAACAAAGTAAGTCTCTGACTCACTCCGTTCTTCTCCATCCATCCATCCTTGTTCTGTTCTAGGAACTAATTAGCGTGGGAAACTAATCGTTTCTTTCGCTTAAGTGGCCTAGTTTAACCCAAACTAATCTTACTTAGCCCTCTAAGAGAAAGAGATAGAGGGAGAGAGAGAGAGAGAGTTTACTGAGTAATTATTGCTTAACGATATTAGTTTAACGTTTTTGGGGTGAGCAGATAGATATTACTTTAACTTGAGCACCTGATGTAAGGTTTTCTAAATCACCTAAGTGTTCGATTCTCAACTCGAAAAGGATGAATTTGAATTCTCTTTGATATTACTCTAACTTTCTCTTGTACCTGTCAAGAAGAATGTTTCTCCCAAACACTCTCTGTCCTTCTCCATCCTTCTCTCTTTTGTTCTATGAACAAATTAGCTTAGGCAACTAATTGTTTCATTTGCAAAAAGTGGCCAAGTTGAACTCAATCTTATCTTGCTTAGCCTTTAACAAAGAGAATTTACTGAGTAATTGTAGCTTAACGATGCTAGTTTAACTTAAGAACCTTATTTATTATTTTCTAAATCACCCAAGAGTTCAATTTCTCAAGTCCAGAAGAATGAATTTCGATTCCCCTTGATTTTGTTCTTATTTCTCTTTCTTTTCTCTAGCTTTCTTTTCTAGCTCGCAAGAAGAAACTTTCTCTCTAACTGTCTCCGTCCTTCTCTATTATTCTCTATGAACTGATGAGCTCAGGCAACTAATTGTCTCATTAGCTTAAGTGGCCACGTTTAACTCAAATCAATCTCGTTTAGCCTCAAAGAAATAAAATTTACTGAGTAATTGTAGCTTTGCGATATTAGTTTAACTCATGCACCTCATTTACGTTTTTCTAAATCACCTAAGTGTTCAATTTTCACGTCCAAAACGATGAATTTGGATTCACCCCGATTTTGTTCCCATTTCTCTATCTTTCTCTCTTCTAGCTCTCAAGAAGAAAGTTTCTCTCTAACTCTCTCCGTCCTTCTCTCTTTTGTTCTAGGAACTAATTACCTTTGGCAACTAATTGTTTCATTTGCTTAGGGGGCAAAGTTTAACTCAAACCGATCTCGCTTAGCCTCTAAGAAAGAGAATTTACTGAGTAATTGTAACTTGACGATATTGGTTTGACTTAAGCACCTCATTTATGTTTTTCTAAATCACCTAAGTGTTCGATTCTCAACTCGAAAAGGATGAATTTGAATTCTCTTTGATTTTGGTCCAACTTCTCTTTCTTTTCTCTAACTTTCTCTTGTACCTGTCAAGAAGAATGTTTCTCCCAAACACTCTCTGTCCTTCTCCATCCTTCTCTCTTTTGTTCTATGAACAAATTAGCTTAGGCAACTAATTGTTTCATTTGCAAAAGTGGCCAAGTTGAACTCAATCTTATCTTGCTTAGCCTTTAACAAAGAGAATTTACTGAGTAATTGTAGCTTAACGATACTAGTTTAACTTAAGAACCTTATTTATTATTTTCTAAATCACCTAAGAGTTCAATTTCTCAAGTCCAGAAGAATGAATTTCGATTCCCCTTGATTTTGTTCTTATTTCTCTTTCTTTTCTCTAGCTTTCTTTTCTAGCTCGCAAGAAGAAACTTTCTCTCTAACTGTCTCCGTCCTTCTCTATCATTCTCTATGAACTGATGAGCTCAGGCAACTAATTGTCTCATTAGCTTAAGTGGCCACGTTTAACTCAAATCAATCTCGTTTAGCCTCAAAGAAATAAAATTTACTGAGTAATTGTAGCTTTGCGATATTAGTTTAACTCATGCACCTCATTTACGTTTTTCCAAATCACCTAAGTGTTCAATTTTCACGTCCAAAACGATGAATTTGGATTCACCCCGATTTTGTTCCCATTTCTCTGTCTTTCTCTCTTCTAGCTCTCAAGAAGAAAGCTTCTCTCTAACTCTCTCCGTCCTTCACTCTTTTGTTCTAGGAACTAATTACCTTAGGCAACTAATTGTTTCATTTGCTTAGGTGGCAAAGTTTAACTCAAACCGATCTCGCTTAGCCTCTAAGAAAGAGAATTTACTGAGTAATTGTAACTTGACGATATTGGTTTGACTTAAGCACCTCATTTATGTCTTTCTAAATCACCTAAGTGTTCGATTCTCAAGTCCAAAAGGCGGAATTGGAATTCACTTTGATTTCATTCCTATTTCCCTTTCTTTACGCCCAACAACAAAAAAAAAACAAATATAACCAATATAAACTACCACTGCAACCCCTAAAAATAGGGAGGACAAGCAAGAACAATAAAAATATAGAAAAAACCCCAACTCTGCCCATATATCCTCTTTATCCTCAAGTAACCCCTACCATCAGAGATAATAGATGGGAACTTGAGGTGGATATATGGGCAGAGATACACACAAAATAACACCACTAAGCTAATAAACAAAAGCAAATATAGACCAAACAACAACCCTCAAGCCGAGTCAAAGATAATAATCAACCCCACAAGCCCCCAGTCTCTGTTGCAGATAAAACATGGAATCCAATAAGCAACCCACTCCTCACAGCCGTGACATCCAAGCCACTAATCCCAAGCCATGACGGAGGATAAGATCTACCCCATGAGACATCCCAGCAGAGTCACATGAAGCTAGCACGATCATAAAAACCATAAGCCACGGACCAGGTAGTTGAAGTGAAAAGACAGTAGCCCCTCAGCAACAAAACCAATACACAGCCAGCAAAATCATGAGATCAATCATCACATCCCCCAGTCCCATCCTTAGTAGATCACAAGCCTCAAACCCCACGGCAGTGGACCCACACTCCATGTCAGGCGTGGCAGTACGATCAATTAGGACGGGT
>NW_021025147.1:4588230-4630464 GCF_004153795.1 Camellia sinensis | reverse complement strand
TCAGCCGAGGTGCCACGTGTCGTGGTAGTTAGGCCGAGATGATCTCGGAGTTGCCGAGGTTATCTCCGAAGATATCGGAATCCGAGATGATCTCGGAGTTGCCGAGGTTATCTCCGAAGATATCGGAATTCGAGATAAGCGAATAAGGGACAAGAGTACTAAGACGAAGATGGGACTTAACCAAGATAAGGATAAAGCTCTTAGGGAGTTTATCTTTATCTCTTAAAGAGTCCAGAGTAAACAGTAAATTGGAGTTCATAGAAGTCATACTTCTAGTGGGACTTGGATTGAGTATATTATAAAAGAGAGGCACCCCCGTGGGTCTAAGGTATGTAATTTATGTTTTGAGTACTCAGTTTAGTACTTGATTATCTTTGAGAGATATACTGACTTGATCGTCGGAGTGCCCCCGGGTGGAAGAACCACCGCCGGAGCTTTTTCTTTCTGTTACAGGTTGCTAAAGCCATCTATTCTGCCTGTGCTCTCCAGCTGATCACTAAACGGGCAGTGTGGTCAGATTTTCACCCACACACTATCAATCAAAAGGATTCCCTTTTATATCCAAACAAAATATTCGAGATTAACCAAGATGCATAGTCTAATCTAGTGGTGGAGTAAATGTTCAAACTTACCATTTGCTTAGAAGAACCATCAAAGAGCGGCAGCAAATTTTCCTCGGCATAAATTAGTTCCTTGAGAATTGTCATGTTGTCAGTGCGGATAATTCTAAAGATATTCACCAGTGAAATGTGAGCAAGAATCCTCTAGAGTGATTTTTCCCTAAAGTTTCCTAGAGTGCTACATTGTGTGGTTGAGATTTACTGGCAAGCCACATCAATTTTTCTGATGTGACTTGTCAGTAAATCTCAACCACACAATGTAGCACTTTAGGAAACTTTAGGAAAATTTCCCTCTAGAGGATCCTTGGTGGTGAAATGTAAGCCTTAACTTTCCTATTGCATGCCTCAACTTTCCTTTTCTCATCTGACATCGAACAGTAGAAATATTTATTTATTTAGACTTAGATCGTCCATCTTTAGGCCACTACCCTGCAAAATAAATTCCTCTAGCTATATATATAGTAAAGTGAGCATATATTAAATGTGTACAATTTGTAATTGAATCAAATAATTATGACAGTTGTTTAAAACAGGAGAAGAGAAAGTTAAGAATCATGAAAAATTTTTCATGAAAATGATTATGAAAGATTTATGATCATTGGATTACCTTGATTAGTGTGTAGTGCTTTATTCTAAGTGTAATTTAAGGGTCACAAAGCTTTCATGATTATTTTTATGAAAGATTTTTCATGATACCTAGCATTACTGACAGGGGAAATATAAAGAGAGATTATCATATTGGAGATATTGTGGAAAAATATAAATTAAAAAAAATGACAATTTACACCAACTAAAGTATAGACTTTATATAATAATAATAATAATAATAATAATAATAATAATAATAATAATAATAATAATAATATAGAGACATATGGATACATTTGAAATGGTTAATTATTACCTCTAAGTTGGTTGCAGGTGTCGAGTTGCTTCTTAAGATGGTCATGTATGCCGTTGATACATTTGGCCAAGTAGGGTAGCTTCCATGCCTCTATAGATGTAAATCAAAGTATAAAACATGCAGCGGAATAAAATGTTTAGATCATACCTTTTGTGATCTAAAACCTCGTGGATAAATCACGTGCTTCCTGAATCTAGTCAATCAACCCAGCAGTGAAGTGATATTACAATATTGAATATCACCCACACAAACCACAGTGCAAAATGGCATCGTTGTGTTTTTGGGAGAGAGTCAGAATATGGGTAAAACTCAGATCATACGTTGTTTTTTCTCTTGGTTACCCATAACCATATATCAGATATATATTATATTTATCTCATTTATCCATTGGTTAAATGAGATAATATCTGATATCTATATCATCTATCCATATCATGATATGATAGATATATATCTTGAGTGGCTATCCAAATAGGTTTAAATTCAAATTCAAAACCCATTTGGATGAGGTTCAAAAGATTCTAAGGGTCATGCCACATGGACACCCAATTTCTATTCTAACAATAGAGGAAGCTGCGTACCTGAAATTTTTATACATACATGTGATGTAAAGAAGCTAAGTCATGTAAGAGTACTGCTTAGTGATAACTTTAACCTCATAGCTATTATGTTTCACCATGGTTATAATTAAAAAAAACTTATTATGACTGTTAGTAAAAGTTCTAGGACAAAATCCACTCTATCCGTGTGGTTTGGCTGAAAAGTAATTTTAGCTTGATAGTATATTTACTTGTATATCATTCAAAAATAACTAAAGAAGTTTCATGTGCTTTTGAATTAAAATAAAATATAACGGCAAGTGAATAATAACTTTATCTAATTATAAATATATGCATACATATATAAATATGTATAGAAATGAGTATATATAGGGGTAAAATTGGGCAATTTCAATTGGGTTTGGGGAATCCAAACCCAACTCAAGTTATGTTGAGAATTGCGTAAGCTATTGCCTCCCAACTCGAGTTTATCTATCCAAGCCTGACTTGAGTTCAATGAATTAAACTTAGGCTAGGCCCGAATTGCATACACTTTTGATAGGACTGAAAAAAAAAAAAGAAAAAAAAAAAAAATAAAAAAAACTGATATGCTAGTTTGGCATGTGACATGCAAAGGACGATGCCTTTGATGATCCAATAGGCAGTAGTTGGGATTTTGGCCATGGCTGCAGAGAACTCAGGCACATCTTGATTAACATATGTAGATGGTAGTTGTTTGAGTGTCACAATGCTCGAGGTCAAATCAAGCAGGAGTTTGACAAACTTGTTAATTTCATCAAATTGAGATTTCAGTAATGTCATGTATTGCTTCATGGTGACTGGTAATTGCTTAAGAATTGTCATTGATTTTGCAAGTTGGTTTGATGAGTAAATCTGAGCGAGGAGGCAGAGTTTCCATAGAAACTCAACGCAAAAGCTGCTAGTGATAGCACCAACTTAGCATCCCATGAATAGCTTGATACCATTGTAAACACATAGACTATTGTTTTATCTCTATCCATATCCATGCCATGCTTCAACTTGCTTGTTATATGATATATAATACTGTTGACTTTTTGGCTTTCAAAGGTTATTTTTGTAATTGCGAGCGTGCCAGTAAGGATCAATTAGTCCTTACAGAAAATTAATTGCCAACCAATTATCAGACGATTGTGTTTTAGTTCTTTCAGCCTCAATGAAGAAGACTTTTACTGGTGGCTTGATTTAGGAGAATTAAACAAGATAACAATTAAATGAAGAACAATTGAAGTATTTCATTAAAATGAAAAACTTACATTGATCCAAACTCAGCCTCGTAGAGGTTTACAGTGACAATCTACTACCTGAAACTACTCCTATGAACGAAGTGCGGTGCAGGAATTTAACGTACAGGAATGTAAAGAACAGGAAATGTAAGACTGGAAATGTAAAACTGGAAAGGAAAATAAGTAGAATAAGACTGGTTTTTTGGATCTGAGTCTGGGGGCTTTTTCTGGGACCTTCTTTGCTATTTATACTGTTCAAAGATGACCATCGAACTGCATTTCTAATCGTCGAATTGCTCCTCCATGATCGCTGATCATGTTGCCTCAAGATTAGCTCCATTACGCCATTACTTGCAGTTAGGCTTCCCTTCTAAATTTGAATTTGAAATGTGAGTAACTGTTGAAGCCACATCACCTTGCATCTCTTTGTTGATCTACTGCTACTCAAATCTCGTAATAACTAATACTAACTGCCACGTGTACGATCAGGATCGAAGACTTGAATAGTCTTCCTATATTATCCTTATTTTGCTACGCGTCGAATTATAATTGGCTTGTACAAAATATGTAGCCAACATTACCCCCCACACAGATATACCCAATACTTGGTGATATTGGTGAATCAAGGTCTTTTTCCCACGTCTTAGAATGTGCATGGGTTTTGCATTCTCCCAGAAATGCAACTGTCATTCATCATCTGCATTAAACTCTCCTTCAATCTTTTGAACACCCCCATTACCTTAGTATTCGAACAGACTGATACATTTTTTATGGCCGAATCAATTTTCCCCTCCATTGATCGAGCACGCGAAGAGTCATATGATGATGTTGTTCTTCCTCGAAAGAACCTCCATGCATTAATTAGCCACCTTTACCCACATTTCTATATTTAGGTCATGGATGCCTTTGCAAATCATCAACCCTTGGACTTCGAACATATTGCCCTTAATCCTTCGATTCAGAAACTTACAAATATGGACATGGGATGTATTTCTTCTGACTCACCCTTGGACTACGAACCAACTGCTCTCAATCGTTTGATTCAGAAAGTCGCAAATATGGACATGGGAAGTTCTTCTTCACAACCCTCTACATGGGATAAGGCTGCAACTTCTTCCTCTTATGGGGCTTCTGATTGGACAAGCTGGTCAAAACCTGATGCCTGTGATTTGAGGGAACGAATCAACCATCACGTTGTCGAGTTTACTGACCCTTTAGAGTTCCCTTCTTATGCGCGAAGCTCGGTGGTCTATCCCTACGTGCCCATTGATCATCGACGCAGTTTGGAGGAGAATCTGCTTGTGGCATGGTATACATCCTACATGCCTACAAAGACAGTGCACACCGCCCGACGCCTAGAAGAGGCACAATGGTACAATCCATCATTCTTAGCCCAGAAGGCAAAGATTTGTTTTTGTGACTGGCTCGATTATATTAATGCCCTTGTTCTTTCTGCCCTTGCTCCATCTCCTAGAATAGAAGCATCCACACCTTCCCCTCCGCCAAATCCTTACTGGACAGAGAGACTGAGGCTTGCCCTCTCCGCAGAAAAGATCTTTCCACCTTACAAGCCTCCACCTTCCCCTAATCCAGCTGAATGGAAGCAAGCTCAACTTCTGCTCGCGGCTTTCTCTCACTTGCCTTTCAATGTTCTTGAGGACGAAGTCCCTCTCAAGAACCTTGGACGGGCTTGTGATATTTTGACTCGGGGTCATGTCCTCAATCCCTTCACCCAAGCAGAGCTTCACATGTTTTTAGACCAACTTCCATTGCTTCTCCACTGGCATCGGACCTCCATGGCCACCACACAATCTTTAGACCAATTCTCATCCCTTCGGGTTTATGCCCAGTACGAAGCAGAGAACTTCATTGAAGAATTCGATGATTTCAAGAATAAAGATTTTGCGTACTGGGATGACTTGGATATGGACGAATTGGAACAAGGATTGAGAGAAAACAACATTCGAAATAAAGGCTGAAGAGCTCTTTTACGAAGTGAGAGCACACCAACTCATGCAGCCAATGTTAGAAGAAATAGAGGATAGAATAAAGAAAGAAAAGAAATTCATTGATCATAGCTGGACTAAATTTCATGATCATGTTATTTATTCCATTCCCTATTTTTATGAGCTTGAGTTTGTACCCAAATAGGGCCATTCGATGTAATTGCTTTTGCTTTAATACCACAAAGACTTTTTCTTTGTTTGGTATGGTTTGATCTTGTCCCCATTTGTCTTTAAAGCAAATTCAGGGCTTCGAACTGAACAATCTTATCCTTCGAATTTGGACTCGATCGCTTTAAATGAAACACTAAAAGAACCAACAATGAACCTTTCCAATTTATGGAATATAGTTAACAATTTTTGCTGATTTTCATTTAGAATTAGTACTTCGAATTTAACAATCTTACCCCTTAAAGCTTGTTTTAATCATAACCAACATGTGGTCATGGTTAGTATGATCAACAATTTTAAATTGACTATTTTTGCTTCGAAGAACAGTCTATGCTGTTTTTAGTCTAGAAAGAGAATCTTTCTTAAATATATATAAACCAATTAATGGTTTTGATGTTTCGAACAGCAATTCCCATCCTTAAGGGATCTCAAGTTTTGCTTTGAAGGACAATACTTTCATTGAGAAACCTAAAACAGGTCTTTAATCCCTTCGAAGTAAACGAATACTTGAGCATTCTTACATCCATAGGTTTGAAATGTACTTCGAAGCTGGCTTCTTAGTTTCGAAGCCGTTTATTATTTGACTTTTGGCGCCAAAATCTGGTTTCGAAGCCAAATATTATACTTCGAAGCTGGCTTCAACGTCTGAGATGTGTTTTTCCCTCCAAAAGTATCAATATTGAAGGAAACTCTTCGTATTTGTACTTTTAGTACTTAACGAATCACGCGATATATATTTCAGACACAAAGGTTTTTAAAACCCTTTTTATTTCGTGCTGTGAAATCACTCGCTGACTCAAAACACAAACCCTTTTCCTTTGTTAACCCCCTCTTCCTTGCTTCTTCCTTGCTGCTTGCTATCAATGGATTCTTCTTCTCTGAAAGTGCTTGCTGGTGATCGTATAAGCCCAACCATGGCTTTAAAGAGATGTATTGATGAAGAGATCGCCAAGTTAACAACTGATGAGTCAAGCGCTATAGACGGCCGCCTATTCGTTCCTCGTCACAGCAACAAACAAGAATACGTCTTGGGTCCCATCTTTCGAGAGGCTCCTGCTCAGCTTCCAGCTTTATACCCTCGTCTAGAAGACCATTTTCTTCTCTACGAAGGAGGGCTCGACTGGGGAAATTGGAGACTAACCCGACCTCATCGCTGCTAGCTGACATTGAGAGCTGAATGAGAAGAATGGTATGACAGAGTTGTACCTCCGCGAGAAGACTACCTGCAAGAGCTCCGCATTCTTGATGCCCTCCGTCTTTCCAGGTTTATCATTCCTGAAGACCCTTTCTTGATTCCCGCTGCTCTTTGTTTTTGGAACATGGCTTTCAATTTTTTCCAATTTGGGTGTGGTATGATGGCTCCCACCGTCCTTGATATTTTCCATCTTTTAGGGCTTTCACCCCTTGGCTCTCCTTTCACTCCCGGCTATCCAGACCTCCCTGTTAAGTTCTCCCTTCCACCCTTAAACTCTTCTTACAGTGATTTTGTAAAGGCCGAAAATAAAAGGGTAGGTCCCGCGAGAGATAGAGAACTTTTTTCCTTCATTTTGTACTGGTTGTGCAAATTTCTCTTTTGTATATCATCTCAGAGGATTATGCCTGAGTTCGCTCCACTTGCAAAGACATTTGTTTTGAAAAAACGCATAGCCCTGGCTCCTTATCTCTTAGGCCATGTTTATAGAGCATGTTCCCAATTTTGTGAGAAATCTCTTGATGTGAATCAAGGGGGTCCCCTTTGGGTGCTCAAACTCTGGCTCTTTGCTTACTTCACTAATTTGCATCCCAAATGCTTAAAATTCCTTATTCAGGACCCTAGCACTTATGGGGAAAAATATACCAGAGTTGTTCTTTATCATGCTTCCTTTGCCTATTACCTCACATTTTTTCACCAACTTCCTATTTCTGCGCCTACTACCTTCTTCTGCCCCTTTGATGCCAACAAAGGACCTGCTTGGCTACGAATATTCTTAGTTGATAAAGAGTGCTCTACCTCACCCCACAAAGGCATGTGGGCTTCTATTTTACTGCCGAGGGAGCTGTTCATTGGCATTTTAAACCCTTGAGCTTATAAGTGTATAGCTGAGGTGTACTGTCCTTCTCAATTTTCCAGGCAATTTAGGTTAACTCAGGGGATTCCCATTCCACTCTGTAGTCTCTCGAATGTTCATCTTACAGCCAGAGACCTGAGAATACCCAAATCAAAACTGGGAGAAGCAACATTCAAACTGTTGAAAGAAATGAGCGAGTTCAAATTTGTCCCATTCCTTCCTTCTGGCCTGGCTCTGAAAAGATTTCAAAATTGATGGACAGCCAATATGGAAGTTGTCACACCCCAAACCCGCCCCTAAAAGTTTGGACATGACCCCTTAGAAACAGACATAAATTGACGTATATAACCTATGGGGCCTGAATGGAAGCATTTAATAACATATAATAATATCCATTGAGCTACCACTATTATGCCAGGATCTTAAACAAAACATAATGCAAATAAGTATACAGTAACATGCGACTAGAGATAGTTATGCACATAGACATATACAGACCCAGCCCTCAAGGTCGAGCGTATAACGAAAACATGGGGAGGTAAACAGATTATATATACATCAATCTTACTAGACATTTAGGGTACAAATTGAAAACTTAGCAAAACTCCATAACTTGAACGATCAACATCTAGGAACTTAGACGCACAGGGATTGACAACTGGGTAACGGAAGCCGCAGGTTAAGGTTGACCTCCAGGTTGAGGGCCTACAGAAACAACATAAATAAAGTGAGACAAACCCAGTGAATAATAGCACATAACAATTCAATGCTCTACATATCCGGGCACTTATCTATAAAGAGGACATATGGTCATTTTGTTTCTGTATGCATAGCAAAGTATCTTTTACAGAAAGCTTGTCATACCTTGAATATTTGGATCCATAAAACGTATCATAGCATAAACGAGTCGAAAGTTCATAGCATTTTTATCATTTCCGAAATACTTATCATATTAAACATTTCGTAACCCAATTTATGGACTTCATTTAACATTGTATAGCATAGTCACTTTCAAAATCATTTATACAAAAGTATCTTTTACAAAACTGCTTTGGCCCAATCTTAAACAGAGTGGCTTTAAGCCCAATAGGTATAGAAGGTACAGAATGGCCATAGGCCCACAATGTATACAGAACAGCCTTTCGGCCCAGAACAGCCTTTCGGCCCAGAACGCCTTGCGGCCCAGAACAGCCTTTCGGCCCAGAATGCCTTGCGGCCCAGAACAGCCTTTCGGCCCAGAACAGACTTTCGGCCCAGAACAGCCTTTCGGCCCAGAATGCCTTGCGGCCCAGAACAGCCTTTCGGCCCAGAACAGCCTTTCGGCCCAGAACGCTTTGCGGCCCAGAACAGCCTTTCGGCCCAGAACAAATTAACTTCAGCAGTATACAGAAAATACATACATTCTTTCTATTATTCACATACAATACCATGGATAATATGAGTTTAACAGAACGTTGCTGATATTTGTTAAAAAAAAAATGAAAACATTAATACTATCCTTTAATCTCCTTAGACGGACATCTATGTCACAAAACATACATTAAATCAACCAGAAGTTAATATCGTGTCATAGCATAGCACAACCAGAACAGTAAAGTTTTCTTAGAATACCATCATGCAGTAATGCACATAAATTTCCCATGGCTTGACTACAAATTATCACAGGTGTCTTGCGTACAACTAAATAATAATAATAGTAACAATTATTGATTGAGGCCCCATATATCATTACTACATGCTTAATAAGGACAGAATAACTCACATTCTAACGTGAATCTCATAATAATGTCAAACATTTTGCATGCATGTCAGAGGTTCTTAACGACCTCGGGTCCATATATAACACAAAGGAATAATCTCAGTTTCATACAGATACTTGGTTTAGAGATTAACATAATTCCATTTACTCATTAAGAAATCACGTGGTTTGCTTATAGATAATAGAGAATCATTATTCGTCATTGACAGAACAGAGTCATTTCAAAGTCATACCGATGTAGGCCAATCTTTCAATGTTCACATTGACTTTCAATCATCATAGATGTTCGTATAACATATTCGTGTAACACTTACAAGAAACAGAGCGTTAGTGATAATAATTATCAATGATAAATAAAATGTACATCTTCGTACTATTACTCACAGTGTGTTGGTGGAGCATTTATTCCTCCCGAAGCTTGTCCTACACACATATGAAGTCAACATTAATTCTCTAAATCATTTCCCTTAATTTCCTTCCTCATTTTCACATGATTCACAACACTCATAACAAAGTCCATTCGTGACTTTTTAACATTATTTCAAAACATCTCAGGAATCCAATTAAACTTGAACATGTATAATTCAACTCATCAATTCCATGATTCTATTATCAATTTGGGCAAAATCATTATTTATCATTACAATTTAACCTAGGGTTTCCAAGAAAAATAAAGTTTCCATAAATATTCAAACTTCTCATACCATTACCCTACATCTCAATTTCCTCCTTGATTATACATCTAAGGGTTATACTCCATCACCTTAACCCATCAATTGAACCCCCAATGATCAAACTCGAAATACCCAAAATCTCTTAATTTCTTCTATATACTTATAAAATGAAACTTTGTACAATTATACAATGAAAATACTTCAAATCTATCTATGGATGTAAGCATGGAAGAGTATTAGAACCCTTACCTCAAGAATTAACAAAGGAGCAAGCTTTGAGCAGAATTTTTCGCAAATCCAAGTTCCAATCGGTTAAAAACGTTGATCCTCTCTTGTTCTCCATCCTTGATGCAAAAATCATGGTGGATTGTTGATCAAAGTAGAGGAAATCAAGGTTTTGGGGCTAGGGTTTCGGACTTAGAGTGAGAGGAAAGAGGAATGAAAAAGAAAATGTGCGAAAAGGTCCAAAAAACCCGTTTTTAAGTTGTTGTTCTCATAAAACCCGCTCGAGCGTCCCTATTCCCGCTCAAGCGGACATGCTCCCAGCACAGATTCCAAAACTTCAAACATGCGTAACTCTCTCATCTGGACTCCGTTTAAGTCGTTCTTGTGTCCAAATTGAAGCCCCGGAAATAATCTTTCCAATGGTTCTAACCTCACATTCAAATTCAAAGTGTGGAAAAAGAAAAGAGCAAAAGAGTGACTGCTGGACGTAAATGAATTGTTCGAATTAAAGTTCTTGGTCCAATCTTACCCAACTATCATAATACCACCTCAATCAATACTCCAAAATAAAATAAGAAGGTTCCAAATACACTAATACAATGCCAAGGGCAATCTTACTTTCCACGCTCGAGCGTCGCTTCAACCGCTCGAGCGCGCACAGACCAATAAGGCAATCCGCTCGAGCGTCAACGTCTCCGCTCGAGCAGAGATTCACAACTCCCAGAATCTCAGGCCGTCTGCAAAATTGCTGGGAACCCCAAAAGTCCGCTCGAGTGTAAACTCCTCTGCTCGAGCGAAGGGAAAAATTCTGGGTCGTCACAGAAGTGCGCCTATCCGTACACCCTTATGACGTACTGATAGGGTTAGGAGTGGCTTCGAAGGCCAAATCAACAACAGTTGAGAACATCCCCTCTCTTTCTACGGCTGCCAAAACTGCTCCTGCTGCCTCCATCCTCTCCTGCTAGAGTTACCAGAGCTACTTTAAAGAGGGGTAAGTATTTTCAGGCTTCCCTTTAGACTCTTTTATTTGTTTCCTTTACATTCATGCCTCTTGGTACAGGGTCTCCACAAGAAGAATCTCCTCAGAGAACTGAAATCCTAATTACTCTCAAGGACAAACAAAAGCAGAAAAAGAAAAGGAAGCTGATACTCACTCCTGAGGAATCTGAATCCTAGATTGAAGAAGAAGAGATTGAAAAAGAACAGGAAGTACAATTACAGAGGAGAAAGAGGGAGCATATGACTGTTTCTCTTTCGATTGAAGATCCCACTCATGAGACAGCTGCCAGAGTAGTAGAAGAGGAACTTACTTCTGAGGGATCTGAATCCCAGGGCGAAGAGAGAGAAATTGAGAAGGAACAGGCAAGACCAATACAGAGAATAAAAAGAAGGAAGATGACTGTCTCTGCTTCTGATTTAGTCGAAGACCCTATTCATGATGCAGCCTCCAAGGCAGTAGAACAGGAACATTCTAAGGCCTTAGTTGTCTTTGAGAGAGCTGAAAAGAGACGGCGGCAGCAATTCTTAAGAAATGAAGCAGCTGCTGTTGATGCAATTCAAAGGGAAACTGCAAGAAGGCAACATATTGCTGAGCACTATTCCCTTCGAAGCCCTCCTATTGCTGCTATCACTTCTGAAACAAGTAATTTCTTTCATGCTTCTACTGTTTCCCCCTTATCAAATTTTTGGTATTGAAACTTGACATTACTTTACATCTCTTCTTTTGCAGCAACAACTACTGAGCCTATTTTTCCAATAAGGACTCCCTTAGTTTCAGTTGAAGTTGGTCAGATGCAAAATGTGAGGACTATTCAGATAATGCTCCCACTTCTTAGGCCTACATTCAATGTATCCTCCTTTAGGCCAAGCATTCCTAGGATTAAATCTTCATCTTCCTTACTTATCTTTGGATCTACCTCAATTCAGTTCTCTTTCGAGCCTTGCTCGTCCCCTTCCTCCTAAGGAAATTTCAACTGCTGTTTCATCTCTGATGGTAGCTGATTCCCCTACATAAGGTGCTGGTAGCTCTCTAACCCATGGTTTATTACCTTTACCTACTTCTAGCCCTTCTTCCCTTGACATATTGGTGGCTAGGACCATAGAGACTACCGAAGATGCTCCACCCATTATTTCTCCTATCCCTATGCAGTCCATTGTGCCTTCCACCACTGCTCTTTCTGCACCTCTTATGTCCTCGGATGAGGAAGATATCTTCGAAGCAAGACTAGCCAGTCTCTTCGACATGCCCTCTACCTCTCCAATAACTAATGATGAGGCTGAGCCATTAGTTCTGGCTGATTCCTTGTTAGCAATTCTTGAGAGCTGCTCTTCCTCCAGTAATAAGCCTTTTACACCTCTAATGGACTTAGACAGCTGTCTGGAGTTATTGACATCCTTTTCAAGGATTCCTTTCGAGGATTTACAAAGGCCTATAATAAGAAATGGCTTCCTTCAGTGCTGCAAAGTTGTTGAGCAATCCAGTGTAACTGTCTCAGGTCATCTATCTCAGGTAACAGCTACTATTGACTTTTACATCAACATTTGTATGCTGCCAAGGCTGCAGAGGAGAAATCAGTGAGAGACCAGAGCTTTGTTTCCACAGTACATGCTGAAGTCTCGGGGCTAAAGGAACAACATTCCTCTGTCTCCCATTTTCGAACCCAACTACCGGAGAGGAAAGCTCAACTTGAGGAGGAGCTATTTGCAGTGAACCAGGCCTTAATCCGAACTGACACTAAACTGCAGATCACCAACCAAGGATTGGCCGATCGAAAGCAAGAAATGACCATAGCCATTCAGTTGTTTTCTTCATTTAATAATATGAAGTTTGTTGTAAAAGAACAATTAAGGCATTGTAATGATTTCTGGGCCAATTTATGGCAAAATGTATTCAACTCTTTATGAAAAAACAAATTATGATTTATCATTTGAGTACTCTTGTGTTCTTTTGCTTGACATTTATTCTGTTCCCTGTGTTTCCCAAATAGTTGAAAAATAAGGCTTCAAATATCTGCTATTAATCTTTTTGGGATGTATGCATCCATTCAAATTTCTCAAATGGTATGCTCCAAAAGGCAGGACTCTATGAATTTGATATGATCTTTCCCAGTTAGGTGACCATTTACCAAACTTATGGCTCTTAATTCCTATTGGGAGTATTGTTTTCCATACCAAATCACCTTCATCGAAGCCAATGTGTTTGACTTGCTTATTGTAATTTTTGGCTGCTTTCTTCTTTTGAAAGAGAATGCTATTCAATGCCAGAATTCTGGCTTCATCTATGCCTTTTAATTCCAAGCACATACTCTGATGGCATTGCTCAGGATCTAGCTGGTCTTGGTATCTTACCCTCAAAGACTTAACATTAATTTCCACAGGCAACACTGCATCATGCCCATACACCAAGGCATAAGGAGTAACTCCTGTGCTTGACCTTGGGGAAGTTCTATAAGCCCACAATACATCTAACAATAAGTTATGCCAATCCCTAGGATTGTCTTCCACAACCTTTTGTATTCCTTTTTTCAAGGACTTGTTGGATGATTCAGCTTGACCATTGACTTGTGCATAATAGGGGGTGGAATTCACAAGGCTAATTCCAAACTCTGCCACAAAAGACTTTACCGTTTTCCCATCAAACACACTCCCATTATCAACAGTTATAGTCTATGGGATACCAAATCTGTGGATTAAATCTTTAATGAATCCAATAACCTCAGTTTGGTCTACAGCCTTGAATGGCTTAGCTTTGACCCATTTAGTGAAACAATCAGTGGCCACTAAAATGAAACAATGATGCTTCGAAGAGGGTGGGTGTATTTTTCCCATCATATCCATGGCTCATCTTCTTAATGGCCAAGGCTTTACTACTGCATGCGGGTCAGTTATGGGCACATGCCTTATTGTGCCATGCTTTTGGTATGCCTGGCAACCCTTTGCATATTCTATGCAGTCTTTAAGGATAGTTGGCCAATAGTAGGAATGCCTTCGAAGCAATCATCTCATTTTCACACTAGGCTGATGAGCACCACAGATGCCTTCATGAACCTCAGCCATAGCTGTTAATGCTTCTTTTGGGCCTAAACATTCCAGCAATAAACCATCTCCCCCCCCTTTTGTAGAGAGCATTGCTATATATGATGTATTGCATAGATTGCAATTTAATTTTTCTGCTGGCCTTCGAGGATGCGCCAGCCAAGTACTGCATTATTGGATGCCTCCAATCTTGTTCCTGTAAGTCATTGTGATTGACTTCCAGGACCACATTCATTTTATTTAAGGGCGGTATAGATTTCTGGTATGTTGTTTGGCTTATGTCCCTCTGAGTATTATCCTTCCTCTTGAAATTCGAAGCTTTCTGAGCCACATCATTAGCTCTATTATTCAAGAATCTTGGGACATGAGTTACATTTGCTATTTGAAATTGAGAAAGCAGATGTAATGCAACAACATAGTATGGTAACATGCTTATACTTTGACATTTGAAAATCCCTTTTACTTGGTTAACCACCAATTGAGAATCTCCAAACATGTCAACTGTATGAACTTGTAGTCCAATAAGAATTTCCAACCCCACTATTAAGGCTTCATATTCAGCTTGATTATTAGAGCAAGTAGTTTCATCCACTCTGAAACCATGTGTGGTTTCTATTCCTTGTGGTGACTTAATCACTATACCAATTCCAGTTAGGCCATTGGCTTTCGATCCATCGAACCGCAGTTGCCATGGCTCAACACTAGCCATACCAAGTTCCATTATCTCTTGGCTTTCTGTTTGAGATGAATGGTCTGCCAAAAAATTGGCTAAAACTTGTCCTTTTACTGCCGTTTGGGGAACATATTCTAAATGAAATTTTGATAAGGCTAAAATTCATTTGCCAATTCTTCCCTTCAATATAGGTCTAGCTAACATATACTTAACCAAATCTATGGTTGCAATTACCAAGACAGTTGTAGGCAAAAGATAGTATCTTAATTTCATTGTAGCAAAATACAATGCAAGGCACAGTTTTTCTACAGCTAAGTATTTACATTCACAAGAACTTAAAAACCTACTAAGGTAATAAACAGCTTGCTCCTTGCCTTCTTCATTGTCTTGGGCTAAGAAAGCTCCCAATGAATCCTCTGCTGCAGCTATGTATAACTTCAAGGGCTTCTCACCCTTTGGTGGCATTAGCACTGAAGGGTTGGCCAAGTAGGCTTTGATTCCTTCGAAAGCAATTTGATGCTCTGCTGTCCACACAAATTCCTTTTCATCTCTTAACCTTAACAAGGAAGAAAATACTTTAGTTTTCCCTGCAGTGTTAGAAATGAATCTTCGAAGAAAATTAACATGTCCAAGGAACTTTTGTAATTCCTTCTTACTTGATAGGGGTATGGCTTCAATAATGGCTTTGGCTTTATTCTGGTCAATCTGTATTCCTTTCTTGTGTACTACATAGCCCAAGAAATTTCCAAATGATACGCCAAAAGCACATTTAAGAGGATTGAGTTTCAACTTGAACTTTCTCATTCTTTCGAAAGCTGCTTCTAAGTGAAGCAGATGCTCCTCCATGAATTGAGATTTAACTATAACATCATCAATATAACACTCTAAATACCCTCCAATGAGGTCGTGAAAGATAGTGTTCATAGCCCTCTGATATGTAGCCCCAGCATTCTTCAGACCAAATGGCATTTTAACCCATTTGAAGGTGCCAATATTTCCCAGGACATCTGAATGCTGTTTTGTGAACATCCTCCTCTGCAATGCAGATTTGGTTATAATTGGAGTGCCCATCCATCATTGATAAAATTTGACGCCCTGCTAAACTGTCTACCAATAAATCTACTATAGGCATAGGATACTCATCTTTTGGAGTTACTAGATTTAAGTTTCTAAAATCAATGCATACCTTCATTTTACCATTCTTTTTAACTACAGGCACAATATTTGATAGCCATTCAACATACCTGGCTGTCCTAATAAAGCCTGCCTTGAGTAGTTTAAGAATTTCCTCATTAACTTTCTGAATCACTTTTGGACTCATTCTTCTTGGTTTTTGCTTGTATGACTTGAAATTAGGCTTCATAGGGAGCCTATGTTCCACTAATGACCTATCCAATCCTGGTAGTTCATTATAAGACCATGCAAAACAATCTTTATATCTCTTCAGAATAACCAACAACTGGTTCCTGTCAAGAGCATTCAACCAAGCACTTATATAAATGGGCTGTTGTACAGAACCTTCCCCTAAAGTTATTTCTTCTAAGGGGTCTTGTATCTGAGAACTTACTGAAGTTCCCTCTTTGATTCTTTCTGGCCTTGAAGAAATTTCCTTGCTGTGTTCTGTTCCCAGATTCTTTGATTCAACATTTTTACCCTCCTTCTCATAGACAAAGTCTGTCCATAAGGCTTCTTGTTCCTGTATTTCCTGGACTTTTGTTTCAATGTCCAATGCACAGTATTTATCAAGGGCCAAAACTCTGGCCTGTTGCTGCTCCTGCTTGCAGCCAATTATCATGGCCTCTTTCTCTTGCTCTTGCACTTTCTGGACTATTGATTTTACATCCAATATTGAGAACTTAATTAGAGCTAAAGACTTGGCTCCTTGTGCTTCACCTCTTTACCTACAACCAGGCATCATTGTCATCTTTAACGATAACCTCTTCATCAGCACTCTCCTGGACTAAGTGCTTCAGGTGTGTCACCTCCTCATCAGCTGTTACTTCGGCTGAGCCATCAGATTTCCTCAGTAAATTGAGTGGTGTCACTCCCTCAATATACAACTTGGCCTCTGCAAAGTTTGCGCAGGCTATGAAAGGTTGAGGATTTGTATCAATTTCCTCTGTCTCTCCATTGCCCAAGGCCATCATTATTTTCTGATGCAAAGAGGAAGGCACACATTTGTTAGTGTGGATCCAATCTCTACCAAGTAAAGCATTATACTTAGCATTACTGTCGATCACGAAGAATGCCATCATGCAGTCCCTGGTTCCCACACTTCGGTTGATGGGTAGAATTCCTTGAGCCATCTGTCTGTCTCCAGCGAAACCAGCAATGGTTGTACTGGTTGGGATTAACCTGGGATTCTTTTTCCCTAGTTTCTTCAAAGAAGATTTTGGTAGTAAGTTCACCGCTGTCCCATTATCCACCAAGACTCGGTTCAATTGTATCCCATCAAAAAAGGCCTTGATATACAAAGGCTTGACATGTTGTGTCATAGAATTCGAGGGATACTCAAAAGGATATGAGAGGTTAATGCTTACCTCTTCTTCACTCTCATATTCAGTTTCCATTGGGGTAGCCATTACGGATTCATCCTGCACCATACTAACTTGTGAGTCTTCACTAGAGACTGGAATTGGGTCAATTTCTTGCCCCTCTTGGTTCTCATCTCCAGCTTGGAATTCATGCGGTAGTATGTGTACCATATTCACTGACACTGAGCCAAATTGGATGGCTGGTTGTGTCTGTTTCTCTTTTTGGCCACCTTGTTCTGTTACTCCAGAAGCATTCTCTATGCTGCTTTCTGGCACTTTATCCTTCGAATGGTCTGTCACGACTGGCTTTTCAACCAGAAATGTTTGTTCAGCCATGAAGGCTTTGAACATTTCTTCCTCAACCATTTCTTTTTTTTGGCCTAAGCAAACTTCTTTCTTCGTCTCGCTGCCACTCTCTATCAATGCCTTTTCCAATCCTGCTAAACTGGACTACTCTCTGGCTTTTAGTTTAGAGTGAACTTTGGCCAACTGTTCTCTGCTGCAATCCATTTTGCCTTGTAGAGTTGGTTTTGGAGTATGGTCTGACTTTGGATTCTTCTTTCCTTCTGTCTGTACCAAGGAAGAACTCTCTCCACTCTCTTTCAGGTCTTGCTGGTACTGAGTGTACCTACGCCAAATTTTCCTCCTTTGTGATCTAGAAATTATGGGGACCATATCTGGTTCCTTTGTTTTTGGGTGTTTAAGCAATACCCAATTGTCTGAAGCCACCAAAGGAGGTTTGACCATCCTTCATTGGTTTCCAATTACCTCTTTTTGGGTAAACACTTCCCTAGGTTTGTTCTACATCACAAACCAATCTAGAACTCCAGGTACCCACGAACTTACTGACCCAGCTGTTGAACTGCTTCTTTCTTCCTTCGAAGTCACCCTCGAAGCTGGCTGTGAAGGCCACTGTTTGGCCCTGACTTCATACTTTGGGCCTAACTCAGGCCTTTGATGAAGGTGTCCACTTTCTATCCTGCATGAGGCTAGTCTAGGGGGCCAATCTCTGGCTTTGATCCCATAAACTGAACCTCTCTCCAGTCTCCTCTTAGAATGACTGCTCTCCATTCTATAATAATTAGGTGGCCTGGACTTATGTAAAAGCCTCTTGCCCCTGGAATGCATTCTATCAGCTGTTGGTTCAACCCTCATTGGCTGCTGCCTAACACTAGATGGATATGGCCTTTCATTGTAAGCATTGGTTGGTTTAGGACGTCTCTGCACATCCTTGTAATATTGCTTCCCATCAATTGGAAGCCCTTTCAACCACTTGTAGCTTAGTCTGCACCTAGGACACATCCTTTGCATTACAGCTGCCTCTAAGGAATCGTCATCCAGTGCTTCTTCATCAGAGTCTTCCCTCTGGTGTGAGAAACCTTGTCCAATAGCTGGTAGATTTCCAGTGTCTTTCTTGATAGTTGTCTGGTTGGCCACATGCATCTGCACATTGACTTCTTCTAATTCTTTCAAAGGCAGGTTCTGAAAGTCCGGCATAATGACATTGCCTGCCACCTCTCTAATTTCTGGAAATGGATTACTGTCGATCCCCATGGCCTTTTCAGCTTTGGCTGGGAATTTCAAACTTTCTTTCCGAATTTGTTCTTGGATCCTGTCTCGAAAAACAATACAGTTCTTAGTCGAGTGAGACCAAGAATTATGCCATTTATAATATACTTTTCCTTTAAGTTCATCAAGAGATGGAATTTTAACCTCTATTGGTAACTTAAGGAAGTTGGCCGCAAGCAAATGATCAAAAATGTCATCTGCCTTAGTTAAATCGAAAGAGTATTTCCTGTGAAGGCCTTTCTTTTTAAACTGCTGGTCAATTGTTGTATCCTCATGAATCAATGCTTCACAGATCATAGGTTCTTTCCCCACAATCTCTGCTGCATCGATCTCATAATTAGGATCTCTATAATATGTCTTGTACGATGCATTATTTCGATCTTGTTCCTCCTGTAGTAATGCTTCGTATCTAGACATCTTATAAGTGAGTTCCACTAAGTCTCTAAACTCAGTCGAGTCAAACTTCTTTCGAAGCCTAAACTCTAAGCCATTTTGAGCCAATCTCATGAATTCTGGCTCTGGCCGGATGACTCTACATTTAGTTCGAGCCCTTTTAAATCTGGCAATAAACTGAGTAGCCTTCTCGTCAGGCCTTTGACTCAATCTTGCCAAGTCTGCCATGGAAATCTCTGGCTCCGATTGGAAGAATTGGGCATGAAATGCCTCTTTCATTTGTTGCCAAGTTTGGATAGAGCCAGGTGTAAGGTTAATATACCATACAAATGCTCCCCCAGTTAGGAAATTTGGGAATAACATTAACTTCATATAGTTATTATTAGTAAATTCACCGCATTGAGTAGCAAACCTAGCAACATGCTCCACTGTTGATTGGTTTCCATTCTCATAAAAAAGGGCAAAATCTGGTATCCTGAAACCTCTCGGGTATTCATGTACCATGTCCACCCATTATGGGTATGGTTTCCTGTACACTGGAGTCTGGACCCCCCGAGCCATTGGTCCACTTATCTCTCTAACAATGTTAGCATCAGCAATTTGGTCCTTAGGGACCATATTTTGTGCATGCTGAACTACTGCTGGAGGAACAAACACAGGATTTGGTGGGCAAACTTGTGCCTGTGGTCCTCTTGGTCCATAAGGTGGTATATTTGGGACTGGTTGTCCCTGTGGTGCAGGTTGCTGTTGGGGGTGTGGGTAACCCCTTTGAGCCTGTCCTGCGAAAGGCCCTGTGAAAGGTGCTGGAATTGGTGTTGTGTCTCTTCCATTTGTAGGAAAACCTTCCGACCCCCCGGCTATAAATTCGAATAAGGGATTAGTGAACCCCCTTGTGCCAGGTATGGCTTCGAACATGGGATTTGGAACCATTCTTATGCCATTTTCTTGTACTGGGCTAGATCTACCAAATTGCATGGCTTCACTGTTAAGTACTGAGACATTTTGACCTGCTATAGGCCTCAGAATAGGTTCGCACCAAGACTGAGGTGATGGTCTTTCATAGTTCTGATTACTAGTTTGACCATTAGAATGTCTATTAACTTGCATAGGCTGTTTATCTCTAGCCAATCTTTGCTGAGGAACATTTAAAACTTCCTCTATGTGTCTTGCGTTTGTTGTTTGGTGATTATTCATTCGATCCAAAAAGGATGTTGCCCACCTTTCCATCGTGTTTATTAACTGTTGTCCCATTGCATCTACTAGGCCACCCCATGGATTTATTGGTTGAGTAGATGGAACAGTGGATGGTCCAATTCCTTGGTCTCGTCCAATATTACGAACATGTGGTACTTGTTCTGAAGTGCTGGTCTGTTCGACCATAGGTTCTGATAAAATGGGAGTTTCCACAAGATGTATTATCACATTATCCTCTAGATTAGGTATCTCTACCTCTCTTTCCACGCCTTCTTCCAAGCGTTCATTTTCTCCTTGTCTCCTACGTCTAGCCATTTCAAAATGTCCCATTGGGCATGCCAAAAATATATGTTAGCTTTTTGGCTTTCGAAGGTTATTTTTGTAATTGCGAGCGTGCCAGCAAGGATCAATTAGTCCTTATAGAAAATTAATTGCCAACCAATTATCAGACGATTGTATTTTAGTTCTTTCAGCCTCAATGAAGAGGACTTTTACTGGTGGCTTGATTTAGGAGAATTAAACAAGATAACAATTAAATGAAGAACAATTGAAGTATTTCATTAAAATGAAAAACTTACAATGATCCAAACTCAGCCTCGTAGAGGTTTACAGCGACAATCTACTACCTGAAACTACTCCTATGAACGAAGTGCAGTGCAGGAATTTAAAGTATAGGAATGTAAAGAACAGGAAATGTAAGACTGGAAATGTAAAACTGGAAAGGAAAATAAGTAGAAGAAGACTGGTTTTTTGGATCTGAGTCTGTGTGCTTTTTTTGGGACCTTCTTTGCTATTTATACTGCTCAAGGATGACCATCGAACTGCATTTCTAACCATCGAACTGGTCCTCCATGATCGCTGATCATGTTGCCTCAAGATTAGCTCCATTACGCCATTAGTTGCAGTTAGGCTTCCCTCCTAAATTTGAATTTGAAATGTGAGTAACTGTTGAAGCCACATCATCTTGCATCTCTTTGTTAATCCACTGCTACTCAAATTTCGTAATAACCAATACTAACTGCCACGTGTACGATCATGATCGAAGACTTGAATAGTCTTCCTATATTATCCTTATTTTGCCACGCGTCGAATTGTAATTGGCTTGTACAAAATATGTAGCGAACAAATACATATTTAGAATTGTAAAAACAATAATGTTATTAATCAATAATAAATCACTAAAAGCAATTAATTGGATAGAATGTGTTTCAAAGTAATCAATTAAACATATCTCCTGGTTTATAAAGACAAAAATGTTAAAATATAAGCATTAATTACATTTTCGTAATTAATGTTTAAATTGTGTCAATTAATCTATGTTACATGGACTCGAGTGCAAGTGTCGGGTGCGGGTGTGTATTCAAGCGTCAAACCTTCATAAATTTTAATCTTAAGATCTTGGGGTATGTATCCAAAATTGGATATGGGTACGGGGACACGTCATATGCACATATATATTGCATATTATATAACATTCTCGGATGAGATGTTTTAAATTATGTAGAAATATATTAGAAATTAAATATGATTTAGAAAAAATATGAAATTTCTAGATCTAATTCATGTGGGAGCCTAAAAATATTGTTTTACTAACAAATACGAGTTTCTTATTCTTCACATATTGTCACAAATTAAAGGATCTGAGTGTGTAAATTGGGTTCGAGCGTCGGACACATATCCCACACCCTTACCCATGTCATATCCGGTGGACACGAGTATTGTGGGGGAAATAGAAGAGTCCGTATAACACAACAATTAATCACTAATGTATAAAAAGTTTTTCAATTTCATCTTCTAAACTAACTCCAATAAATATCATTAATCTCAGCGGTAAATGTGTAATTTTCTAAGTATTTTTTTACATCAATGACACAAATCACATATTTTAGATACTATAAAAAATGTAATATTCTAGACTAAAAAGGTAATTAATCCACATAACTCTAAAAGACATGCATTTGGTAATCATTTATTGTATGAAGAGCAATGTTACATATCATTTTTTCCCCACACTTTGTATCACTTAAAACCGTAGTAAGATACTACCCTCTGGTTTATTTATATATATATATATATATATATTAAATTTTAAACAAAGAACCAATCATGAAAACTCACATACATGGTAATACAAAATAAATAAATAAATGAAAGTTAGAAAAAAATGAGTATTATATAGAAATTTTCGTTTTGTTGGAAAAAATATAATGCATTTTTCTTGTATGAAATATGAAACTATGAAACTGTTGTACTTATTATGCATGTGGTTTAATTAATTTGAAAACTCGGTGGAAAGTTGATAAATTATATCGGACAGTGCCTGCGGTATGCTAATAGTACCAGCTTGGTGACCTTTGTCCTCCACCTGTTCATTGATCATTGTGTGCTTGGATGCCCTATAATTAATGAGAAAGAGAAAAGTTAGGGATCATGAAAAAACTATCATGAAAATGATCATGAAAGATTTATGATCCTTGGATTACCTTGATTAGTGTGTGGTGCTTTATTTTAAGTGTAATCTAAAGAGAAATGGAGTTCTTGATATTATTCACTTTTCAAAATCAAATACAGATACAGAGATGATCTATTTATATATAACAATAGATAATGAGTAACCTGACCATAACTGCCTAACCAACAATTAACTACTTGTGGTTAAGGCCTAACAAACTAACTACCTTCCTAACAAACTAACTACCTCAAGAATACTCTAGAATGCACTGATATAAGCTACTGTAGAAGGTGGTGCTGGCTACATAACTGCAGCCTTCTATGCTGAAACCGTAGCTTGAGTGACTGGGTTATCAGGTTGCTTATCAGCCTCCCGCAAGCTCAGTGTACTGGGAAGGACATTGAGCTGGTGCTAAAGATATTGAAAATGAGTAACAGAGAGTGGTTTAGTAAATGCATCAGCAACTTGATCAAAAGTGGGGATATGACAGATATGAAGTTTCTTGGAGGCAATTCTTTCGCGAACAAAGTGATAATCGACCTCAATGTGTTTAGTACGGGCGTGAAACACTGGATTGTGACTCATAGCTATGGCAGATAAGTTGTCACACCATAGGGTAGGCACAGGAACAGAAATATGAAGTTCAGCAAGCAACATCCCAATCCAACTAAGTTCAGCTGAAGTTTGTGCTAAAGCCCCATATTCAGCTTCAAATGAAGATCTAGCCACAGTTGGTTGTTCTTGGCAGACCAAGAGATAAGATTAGGACCAAGATAGACACAGTAACCAGTGGTGGATCTTTGATCAAGAACATTACCTGCCCAATCGGAGTTTGAATAAGCATTGAGAAGAAGAGGGCCAGCAGTGAAATGAAGCCCATAAGAGATGGTGCCTTTAAGATACCGTAGTAATCTTTTGCCTGAGGTAAAATGACTAGTCATAGGAGAGTGCATGAACTGACAAAGATGATTAACCACAAAAGCTAAATCAGGTCTGGTAAGGGTAAGATATTGAAGGGCTCTGACCAAACTTCTGTACAAAGCTGGCTAAGAAAAGAGAGTATCATCTGCTGCAGTAAGAGAACTAGAAGTGGACTTAGTAGCCATGGGAGACGAGTAAGATTTGCAGTCACTCATACCAGCATTGGCCAACAACTCTGAGGCATATTTTTGCTGAGAAAGAACATAACCAGAAGCAGTTTTGGTGACAGAAATACCCAAGAAATAATTGACAAGGCCAAGCTCCTTCATGGAAAAGGTTGTATGCATATGTGTAATGAGAGAGTTAATATAGAGAGGATCACTTCCTGTGAGAAGAATGTCATCTACATAGATGAGAAGAATAGTAATAGCAGTAGAAGTTTTCTTAATAAAAAGAGAAGAATCACAATGACTTTGAAAAAATTTATGAGTGAGAAGAAAGTTGGAGAAGGTAGAGAACCAAGCTCGAGGAGCTTGCTTTAAACCATAGAGAGCCTTGTGTAACTTGCAAACAAGCTGAGATTTATTTGGTTGAACAAAACCTTGAGGTTGGACCATATACACTTCTTCTTCAAGAACACCATGGAGAAATGCATTAGATATGTCAAGCTGCTTGATGGACCACTCAAAATGTAGTGCAAGACATAACAGAATTCTGATAGTTGGTTGCTTAGCCACAGGGCTAAATGTCTCATGATAGTCCACCCCTTCAGTTTGAAGAAAACCCTTGGCAACTAACCTTGCCTTATATCTGGCTATAGAACCATCTGAATTTTTCTTGATTCTATAAACCCATTTGCAGCCAATTGCTTGTTTGCCAGGTGGGAGATCAACTAAAGACCAAGTGCCTTGTGTTTGTAACGCTTGAAATTCTTCAAGCATAGCAGTTTGCCAAACAGATGAACAAGCTGCCTGTTGATAAGTTTGTGGTTCAGACTGAAGAGAGGAAAAAGAAAGACAAGCAGCGAGAGAAGAGTGAGGAAGAGTTGATTTGGATCTGGTAATCATGGGATGAGTATTGGAATGGAGACAAGGGAGATCAATAGAAATATTGGAAATAGCCATCTGATCAGATGGAACTGTAGATAGAAGAGGAATAGAAGAGGAAGAGACTGTTTGAGCTTCTGAGTGAGGTTCAGTAGCAGAAGAAGAGGCTGTCTGGGCGGAGGGCAGGTCAGTAGGAGGAAAGAAAATAGGTAGCTGAGCTGCTGACTGAGGGATAGCAGCTGGTGGTGAAACTTGAAAAGAATGTGGAGCTTGCTGTGACTGAGCTGCTGACTGAAAAATAGCAGCTGTAGGCTGAGGTGCTGCCACTGGTGAAGCTGGAAAGAGATGTGTATGCTGAAGTGCTGCAGTAGAAACATGTGATGGAAAAGAAGAACTGGACTGGTCTGAGGGAGACCAAAAGAAATTCAGCAAATGTGATATTGAAGATGATGCAGAAATAGAAGGATGAGAAGACTGAAATGGAAAAAATGATTCATCAAAGACCACATGTCTATAGATATAGACCCTTCCTGTGGTAGGATCAAGGCACCTATAACCTTTAATAGAAGGTTGATAACCAAGAAATACACAAGGAATAGATTTGGTTTGAAGTTTATGAGATGTATAAGGTTTAAGCCATGGATAGCATCTACACCCAAAGGATCTCAAGAAAGTGTAATCAGGTTTTTGTTGAAACAAGACTTCATAAGGAGTGAGATTTTGAAGCTTGAGTATGAGATGTCTGTTAACAAGAAAGACAACAGTGGCAAGTGCATCAAACCAGTAAGTCAAGGGAAGAGAGGATTGATGCATAAGAGTCACAGTAGTCTCTATGAGATGCCTGTGTTTTCTTTCAGCAACACCATTTTGATATGGTGTATGAGGGCAAGTAAGTTGATGCTCAATTCCTTTTTGTTTGAGAAACAATTGAAATGGCTTACTCAAATATTCTCCCCCATTGTCACTTCTTAAAACTTGAAGGTGAGTATGAAACTAAGTCTCAACAAAACTTTTAAATTCAAGAAATTTGTCAAACACCTCACTTTTGTAATGAAGAGGAAAAACCCAAGTAAATTTGCTAAAATCATCAATGAACAACACATAGTATTTAAAACTAGAAATAGAAGCAGAAAATGGGCCCCATACATCTGTGTGAATAAGGGCCAAAGGTTTATTGACGGTGGAATTAGACAAAGAAAAAGGCAACCTATGACTTTTACTAACACACCAATGTTCACACAGACTGGTGGTCTTGTTAGACAAAGTTGAAGACTTAGAACCTAAGTGATGATGAGCCATAATGTGATGAAGCTTCTTGGAAGATGGATGACCAAGTCTTGAATGCCAATCAGGGGAAGAGGAGGCAGCTGAAGTAGTAGAACATGAAAGACAGACTGATGAAGGAACAAATGAACCAGCAGAGGATGAAGAAATGAGTGGATAAAGGCCATTGGTGTTGCAACCTTTATACAGAATATTCTGAGTATTCTTGTCCTAAACAAGAAAGAAATCTTTATCAAAAGTAATAGTACAATGATTATCCTCGGTTAACTGATATATTGAGAGTAAATTGGAAGAAAGAGTAGGCACATGCAACAGGTTGGTAAGATGAAAAGGAAAAGAAGGAGTAGGAAGGAGTCCTTTACCAATATGAGCAATGGGAAGAGTAGAACCATCACCAATAGCCACTTGATCTTGACCTTGATACGGTTGGTAAAGAGGGAGGTTACGTAAATCATTTGTCATGTGGTTAGTTGCTCCAGAATCAAGAAACCAGTTGGTTTCAGATGAAGAAGGGGAAGAGATGGAGGGTGTATGAGTAGAGGCTACATAAGCTTGACTTTGACCTGGAGAGGAATTGAAGGATGAAGAGGAAGCTTGAGAACTCTGAAAAGCAGTATCCAATCTGTGCCAACAGTCTAGAGCAGTGTGGTTTGCCTTTCCACAGATTTGACAAATTAAAGAGGCATTGACTGTGCTGTTTACAGAGCTAGAGCTAGGTCCTGTATTGTGTGCAGAGCTATATCTGCTTTTCTGAAACTGATTTGATCCTCCTCTCTGATAGTGACTAGACATTTGACCACGAAACCTACCTCCATCCCTTCCTCTGAAAGGGCCTCTGCCCCTATAATAGCCTTTCTGACTTCCTTTATTAGCATACTGTCCTCGAGGAGCAATATAGGCAGCAGATCCTGGTATTTCTGAAATTTGTTGATGCTTAAGAGAAGACTCTATGTGAATTGATTCAGAACACATAAGAGAGCAGAGTTGATCCACAGCAATAGGATCTGATCTAGCTCTTATTGTAGTTTTCAAAGCATTATATTCCTTAGGTAGTCCATTCAGAATTAGAAGGACTAAATCCTCATCATCAACTGATGATGAAGCCAAAGCAATCTGATCTGCAACGACTTTGAACTTGTGCAGATAGTCTTCCATAGTTGATCCTTTCTTCACAATATGACTTAATTTGTTTTTCAGTTGATGAATGTGAGATCGAGAAAGAGAAGTAAACCGTTTGGCAAGAGTATGCCAAACATCATAACTAGTTTGACAGTGAATTACGAATGTGAAAAGTGAAGGTGATAGAGTTGCTGTTATGCAACTCAAGAGATGTGCATCAATTGTAGTCCATAGAGTATGCTTGGGATTCAGAATTTCAAGATGATTTGAATCTAAGATAGCTGGTGCAGGACATACTTAAGATCCGTCCACATAGCCAAGAAGCTTGGTTGCTCTTAAGATGTTGTAAAATTGATTCTTCCAAACTATGTAATTGGATGAATCAAGCTTGATAGTAACGAACGCATTAAGATTTGAGATCAACAATTTGAGGTTTGAAGGAATTGCAGAAGAAGACTCTGGTATACTTTCTGGGACACCTATGGTGATGGAAGAAGCCATTGAAGAGCAGTGCTCGTAGGAGCCTAGGGCTCTGATACCATAAAGAGAAATGGAGTTCTTGATATTATTCACTTTTCAAAATCAAATACAGATGCAGAGATGATCTATTTATATATAACAAGAGTGTCACGACCCCATTCCGACCCTAGTAGAATGGTGCCATGATGGCCAGTAATCCGAGATTACCGAAGGCCAACTTTCAAAATTCACACACAATCAGAGTATTACATATGGGGCCAACATGTGCGGAAGCAATATATACAAATCTAATTAGTCCATAAGAGCTGTGCATAAGTCAAATGAAATGACTTACATCCTTACATAGATTTACAACTTGAATATAAGCAGAATAAAATACATATTACATCTTGACTAAAAGGCTTCTTAAGCCGACATGTTCAAAATACATAAGCTTCAAGATTGCCGACATAACATGCATTCCAAAACATCTTGCAAAACACACCGCGTTCTAGCTTGTTACCTACATATATATATAGAGAGAGTGAGCTTGGATACTCAGTGAATGGTATAAGAAATAAAGGGGTAAATGAATGATTCCCGAGGTCCTTGTCAAAACAATACATATATCATAACTTATACAAAACAAAGCATGGGATGAATCAAGTTCATTAATCAAATCTTTCAAAGCTTCTTGGATGTTAAAACATCAACATGTACTTGGGGTGATGACATTCCGAACAAAACAAATCCACCCGTTCATAGACCGTCGGTGGGGGCTATCCGTTCATAGACCGTCGATAGCAGATTTAGACAAATCCACCCGTTCATAAACCGTCGGTGGGGGCTATCCGTTCATAGACCGTCGATAGCAGAGATCTCACAAACATAATGCTGCATGGGCTTAAAGTCCCCTAGCATGGAAGGACTTTCTAAGAATGTCATCCAAAACAAAGCTAATTACTTGATACACGAACTTATACTTGATACACAAAATAGGGGTAATCATTCATGCTAAACAAATACTTTCAAAACAAAGCAAAGCAAAGCCTTTATCAAAACGTATAACATAGCTTTATCAAAAATACCACTCACATAGTTCTTGGGATGTCGGGATCAAGGCAAAGGTCCAAGTCCTACAAACACATGGCAAAGTCTATTGAATGTACTCTTAAAAACAAGCTTTACATGAATGCAAATGATCTAGGGAAAACATGCTGGAAAATATCTAGGGAAACACATGCTGGAAACATCTAGGGAAAACATGCTGGAAACATCTAGGGAAAACATGCTGGGTACCAACCAGGTCTTGGAATGGATGCACAGAGATGATCTAGGCTAAAATGACCTAGCTGGGTGAACTCAGGAGGTCTTGGCCGAGGTCTCACACCTCTTGGCCGAGGTGTGGTTACCTAGGCTTCAATGTGCAACTGCCTGCCGAGGTGTTACAAGGTGCCGGCAAGGGTGTACCATGGTCGGCCTAGGTGTGCAGTGGTTAGCCTAGGTGTGCATGCAAGATAAACTAACGTGTAAGTGATCATGCAAGGTAGGCCAAGGTGAGATACGATGCTTGGCCTAGGTGTGTGATCTGGGCAAGAGTGGTCTCGGTGATCACACCTAGGGAAATGAAGCCTAGAAATTTGGGTTTCCTCCTTGAAGAACATGAAGAACATGAGCATGAAGAACATGAAGAACATGAGCATGAAGAACATGAAGAACATGAATACTAAAATCATAACTTGTTATTATAAGATCTGGGATTTCATGCTATGAGTTCGAAAACATAGACCTTGGTACCCGTACTTGAAGATCATATGAAAACAAACACGAAAGCATGCATCTTGATACAAACTTTCGGATCAAAACATGGTTTTCTTAAAGAACACATGAATATCACTTTCTCTTCCTAAAACCGAACTTCAAAGCAATGCATGGTTCATGAAACATGCTAGATCATGTAATGCAATTAGATTAACATAAAGAATAACAAGAGTAGATCACGAATCTAACCTTAAAATATGGATCTAACGGTTCGATCTCTAGGGATCAAGCTTGGAAATCTACCTCTCTCTAGAATTCCCCTTCCTCTCTTCCTAGAGCTTCTCTCTCCTCCTTAGAACAAAGATATAGAAATGATAGGTTTCTCTCTCTGACGGCTGACTTAACACTCTGCCGGGACACGTGGCACTATCGGATTGGTTCTTCTAAAAAAGGTGACTAAGTGACAAGACGTGTAAGACAAAGTGTATACAACAAGCTAGATGACGTGGGCTCTCCGACAGGTAATGATCTCGGCTTAGGACAAAGGCTTCAGCAAGTAAGGTTCCAATGACCTCGGCTAGGAAGGATAACACTTGACCTAGCTGTGCCACACCTCGGCCTAGATGTGTCACACCTCGGTCTAGGTCATTCTAGTCCCGGAACAAGATCACTAGGTGCAAGGATCAGGGATCTAGGACGCCTAGATGATAACATCTCGGCCCAGATGATGCACATCTCGGCCTAGGTAGTGCACACCTCGGCCTAGATGATGACATCTCGGCCAATATGCCCAGGTGATGGTGGAGGTCAACCAGAGTGGTTCCAAGATGGTCCTAGGGGTAAGAGGTTCAAAGGTGTGACCTAGGCTTGGCATGACCTAGGCTTGACATGACCTAGGCTTGGCATAACATGACCTAGGCTTGGCATGACCTAGGCTTGACATGACCTAGGCTTGGCATGACCTGGGCTTGGCATGACCTGGGTTTAACATGACCTAGGCTTGACATGACCTAGGCTTGACATGACCTAGTCTTGGCATGACCTAGTCTTGACATGACCTAGGCTTAACATGACCTAGGCTTGACATGACCTAGTCTTGGCATGACCTAGGCTTGACATGACCTAGGCTTGGCATGACCTAGGCTTAACATGACCTAGGCTTGGCATGACCTAGGCTTGACATGACCTAGGCTTGACATGACCTAGGCTTGGCATGACCTAGGGTTAACATGACCTAGGCTTGACATGACCTAGGCTTGGCATGACCTGGGCTTAACATGACCTAGGCTTAACACAGCAAGGAAGGAACAAAGCATGCATACAACACTTAGGGAAAACATGATAGCATCAAGACAAGACAAGAACCTTTACCTAGGCAAAACAAGTCTAAGTCTACAAATGCAAGCTTAATAAGACAAAATCATGAAAATGCACATGAACATGACTAAGACATGAATGTGGGTTATTACATCCTTCCCCCCTTAAAGAAGTTTGGTCCCCAAACTTAACTTACCTTGTCTCCAAAACAATTCTGAATGTCGGATTCTCATCTCTTCTTATCATCTCTAGCCTTTATCTTGGGACAATCCTTAATATGATGACCCATCTCACCGCATTCAAAACATGCTCCAGATGCCCGATTACAAACTCCAAAATGTCACCTCCCGCAACTTGTACATGTCGGCCTAGTGCCACCTTCCTGGTTCGTATTGTTGGAACTGTCCACATTTGTCTTCTTCTTGGCATCATGTTGGACTTGGCGATTGTCATAGGTCTGCCTCTTTTTCTGATTCTCCCCCAAACTTTGGCTTATGTTCAAGTTGGCTTCTGCAAGGATGGCTTTATCTAACACTCCAGCATAAGTCGGCATGTTGAGCAGATTAACCCGATCTTGTATTGGTCCCCGAAGTCCACTCTCAAACTTCCTAGCTTTCCTATATTCGTTATTGACCATATGAGGTGCATACCTGGCCAACTCGGTGAAAGCACGATCATATTCAGCCACTGTTTTGCTACCCTGTGACAATATATGGAATTCTGTGGTCTTGCGATCTCGGACACTGAGGGAAAAGTGTTTGTCATAAAACAACTCCAAAAATCTGGCCCAAGTCAAGTCTGGATGACCTTCTCGGATCATCATCCACCACCTACGAGCGTCGTCTTCCAATGTGAATGCTGCCAATGACACCTTCTGGGCATCGGTGCTGGGAAAAACCTCAAACAACTTCTCTATCTCAAGAACCCATGCTTCTGCTTTCATCGGTTCTATACCTCCATGGAACTTCGGCGGTTTCATCTTCTTGAATTCTTTGATCAAGGTCAAGGTGTTGTCTCCATACAAAGCTGGCTGCGGTTGCACTTGTGGTACTGGAGGAGGTGGAGGTGGAGGTGGAGGTGGAGGTGGAACTGCATGTCGGCCATCTGTCTGCTCGGCCTGAGTGGAAGTGGTACCTGTGTCTTGTGGCCTAGGTTGTCTCAACTCACGAACCAATCCTTCGACTAATCTTTCTAATCTGTCTATTCTGTCCTCGGAATGATCTCGGCCAACTGGAGGTCTACCCCTTGTCATGATGCTAGAGGTATGCAAAATGTGACTCTTAAACAAAATGAGCAAGTAAACATGCATGCAAGTAATAAATGATCATGCCGAGATGATGCACACCTTGTCAAGTAGCAAGCAACATGATGAAATCCTAATATCATTCTAAGGGAAATCCTATGCTCTTTAGGACTCAAAGTGTGTGAATAACGTACTATAAGGAACGCGTGCTCTGATACCATTCTGTCACGACCCCATTCCGACCCTAGTAGAATGGTGCCGTGATGGCCAGTAATCCGAGATTACCGAAGGCCAACTTTCAAAATTCACACACAATCAGAGTATTACATATGGGGCTAACATGTGCGGAAGCAATATATACAAATCTAATTAGTCCATAAGAGCTGTGCATAAGTCAAATGAAATGACATACATCCTTACATAGATTTACAACTTGAATATAAGCAGAATAAAATACATATTACATCTTGATTAAAAGGCTTCTTAAGCCGACATGTTCAAAATACATAAGCTTCAAGATTGCCGACATAACATGCATTCCAAAACATCTTGCAAAACACACATCTCGGCGTCACCGCCTTCTAGCTTGTTACCTACATACATATATAGAGAGGGTGAGCTTGGATACTCAGTGAATGGTATAAGAAATAAAGGGATAAATGAATGATTCCCGAGGTCCTTGTCAAAACAATACATATATCATAACTTGTACAAAACAAAGCATGGGATGAATCAAGTTCATTAATCAAATCTTTCAAAGCTTCATGGATGTTAAAACATCAACATGTACTTCGGGTGATGACATTTCGAACAAAACAAATCCACCCGTTCATAGACTGTCGGTGGGGGCTATCCGTTTATAGACCGTCGATAGCAGATTTAGACAAATCTACCCGTTCATAGACCGTCGGTGGGGGCTATCCGTTCATAGACCGTCAATAGCAGAGATCTCACAAACATAATGCTACATGGGCTTAAAGTCCCCTAGCATGGAAGGACTTTCTAAGAATGTCATCCAAAACAAAGCTAATTACTTGATACACGAACTTATACTTGATATACAAAATAGGGGTAATCATTCATGCTTAACAAATACTTTCAAAACAAAGCAAAGCAAAGCCTTTATCAAAACGTATAACATAGCTTTATTAAAAATACCACTCACATAGTTCTTGGGATGTCGGGATCAAGGCAAAGGTCCAAGTCGTACAAACACATGGCAAAGTCTATTGAATGTACTCTTAAAAACAAGCTTTACATGAATGCAAATGATCTAGGGAAAACATGCTGGAAAACATCTAGGGAAACACATGCTGGAAAACATCTAGGGAAAACATGCTGGAAACATCTAGAGAAAATATGCTGGGTACCAACCAGGTCTTGGAATGGATGCACAGAGATGATCTGGGCTAAAATGACCTAGCTGGGTGAACTCAGGAGGTCTTGGCCGAGGTCCCACACCTCTTGGCCGAGGTGTGGTTACCTAGGCTTCAATGTGCAGCTGCCTGCCGAGGTGTTACAAGGTGCCGGCAAGGGTGTACCATGGTCGGCCTAGGTGTGCAGTGGTTAGCCTAGGCGTGCATGCAAGATAAACTAATGTGTAAGTGATCATGCAAGGTAGGCCAAGGTGAGATACGATGCTTGGCCTAGGTGTGTGATCTGGGCAAGAGTGGTCTCGGTGATCACACCTAGGGAAATGAAGCCTGGAAATCTGGGTTTCCTCCTTGAAGAACATGAAGAACATGAGCATGAAGAACATGAAGAACATGAATACTAAAATCATAACTTGTTATTATAAGATCTGGGATTTCATGCTATGAGTTTGAAAACATAGACCTTGGTACCCGTACTTGAAGATCATATGAAAACAAACACGAAAACATGCATCTTGATACAAACTTTCGGATCAAAACATGGTTTTCTTCAAGAACACATTAATATCACTTTCTCTTCCTAAAATCGAACTTCAAAGCAATGCATGGTTCATGAAACATACTAGATCATGTAATGCGATTAGATCAACATAAAGAATAACAAGAGTAGATCACGAATCTAACCTTAAAATATGGATCTAACGGTTCGATCTCTAGGGATCAAGCTTGGAAATCTACCTCTCTCTAGAATTCCTCTTCCTCTCTTCCTAGAGCTTCTCTCTCCTCCTTAGAACAAAGATATAGAAATGATAGGTTTCTCTCTCTGACGGCTGACTTAACACTCTGCCGGGACATGCGGCACTACCGGATTGGTTCTCCTCAAAAAGGTGACTAAGTGACAAGACATGTGTAAGACAAAGTGTATACAACAAGCTAGATGACATGGGCACTCCGGCAGGTAATGATCTCGGCTTAGGACAAAGGCTTCGGCAAGTAAGGTTCCAATGACCACGGCTAGGAAGGATAACACTTGACCTAGCTGTGCCACACCTCGGCCTAGATGTGCCACACCTCGGTCTAGGTCATTCCAGTTCCAAAACAAGATCACTAGGTGCAAGGATCAGGGATCTAGGACGCCTAGATGATAACATCTCGGCGCAGATGATGCACATCTCGGCCTATGTGGTGCACACCTCGGCCTAGATGACGACATCTCGGCCAATATGCCTAGGTGATGGTGGAGGTCAACCAGAGTGGTTCCAAGATGGTCCTAGGGGTAAGAGGTTCAAAGGTGTGACCTAGGCTTGGCATGACCTAGGCTTGACATGACCTAGGCTTGGCATGACCTAGGCTTAACATGACCTAGGCTTGACATGACCTAGGCTTGGCATGACCTAGGCTTAACATGACCTAGGCTTGGCATGACATGGGCTTGGCATGACCTGGGCTTGACATGACCTAGTCTTGGCATGACCTAGGCTTGGCATGACCTAGGCTTGACATGACCTAGGCTTCACATGACCTAGGCTTCACATGACCTAGGCTTAACATGACCTAGGCTTGACATGACCTAGGCTTGGCATGACCTAGGCTTAACATGACCTAGGCTTGACATGACCTAGGCTTGGCATGACCTAGGCTTAACACAGAAAGGAAGGAACAAAGCATGCATACAACACTTAGGGAAAACATGATAGCATCAAGACAAGACAAGAACCTTTACCTAGACAAAACAAGTCTAAGTCTACAAATGGAAACTTAATAAGACAAAATCATGAAAATGCACATGAACATGACTAAGACATGAATGTGGGTTATTACAAAGAGATAATGAGTAACCTGACCATAACTGCCTAACCAACAATTAACTACTTGTGGTTAAGGCCTAACAAACTAACTACCTTCCTAACAAACTAACTACCTCAAGAATACTCTAGAATGCACTAATATAAGCTACTGCAGAAGGTGGTGCTAGCTGCATAACTGCAGCCTTCTGTGCTGAAACCGTAGCTTGAGTGACTGGGTTATCAGGTTGCTTATCATAATCTAAGGGTCATAAATCTTTCATGATCATTTTCATGAAAATTTTTTCATGATACCTAGCATTGATAGCTTAATTTGAGGCCTTTCTTTTTTGCATAAAAAATGCTAATTGTTATTCAAATAAGATAATAAGAAGGTTATAGATATATGCATGAAATATTTTATTTGTTTAAGGAAGTAGATATGAGAGTTGAATTAATAAATGTACAAGAATGTACTAGGTAGAGTTGATACCGGTATAGTGCATTGATCATGATCATACATAGTGGCGGCATGGCTGACGATGCGGTGAACAATTTGAAGTATAGGTATGATGTCGAGTTCACGGCCATCTGGAGCATGGATTTCCAGAATTTGTTTCATCATTGTACTGTCTTCCCATGTCATGAACTGGTTTTGGTCACTCGTCATGAACTCGTTTTGGTCACTCATGATCAATTCTCGCGTTAACTCAACCTTACTATCTATTTTAGGAAAATTTTAGAAAATGTACTTAAAATAGTAGGCAAAAATCAGATTAAGCGAGCAATTGCCCAACTCTCTAGACTTTTGGGGAAGGTGAGAAAGGAAGAGGAGAGGTCAGGTTATTTATTATTATTTTTTTAATACGCCAGCTTTAATTGCCCTTTGCTTATAATTATCAGAAAATGAAAAAAGCATAGGCCATTTCTTTATGCTTACCGTGGAATATAAGTAACAAAAATGATACGGAATGGCAATACAACTACTATTTATGCTTTAATTGATACCCCATTTCTTTATGTCACATCATTCAGAATTTCTTTCACCTTTTTTCTTTTTGTTTGTAAAACAAAGGTGAGAAAAAAAAAAGACTTAATTCCTTGCTTCTATTACTATTCCCTAATTTGAAGATAATTAAGTTAAAACACAAGCATAGAATTAAAATGAGAACAAAATTTTCTATTTCCCCTGCGTAATATAAAGGCACTCAGAGAAATTATATGAACAATAATCAAGGCAACAGCCCAACAAAAGTGAGATTTCACAGATGAATAAAGCATGTTCTTCGGTCTACGATATCTTTTTAGACAAATTACATGGTTCTTATATTTTATTCCTTGTATGATTTTGAATTTTACTCTTTTAATTGGTTTAAATTTGACTTTCAATTTTAAATTTTGTGTTAATTTGATTCAATTGATAATATTGATAATATTTTTAACAGAAAATTATCACCGAATTACTTAAATTACTTAAGATTAACTCACTGCGTTAAGTAAGTTTCAGTCCGCTAAATTAATTAGGCCCAATAGTCCAAGGTTGGTGGGCCCGAATTTATCGCAAGTCCAAGATTGGTCGGCCCGGATTTATCGCCATCAAACGGGCTGAATCACTCTAAGCCTCAAAAGGGTTCGGATTCACGAACTTAGAGACTTACTCAAGTTTGGACTCGAAAGGGTTCGGATCCACGAACCTAGAGATCCGAAGCACCTGGCTTCGAACGGATTCAAACGCAATCTAGAAGTTGCTCCGTTAATGAGTCCCAGAACACTTGCGGGCTCGGAGCTTTCTGGGATCTACGCACCAGAACCATGGGCGTAATGGAGTTCGAACAAAGGACCCGATCCCGAGGACGGTGAGTGGAGATGAATTCACTCTTCGGTTAAACTAGCCTATACCCGGGTCAAGGTGGCACGACCCCGGGGGGTCCATGAGACTCGGCAATATTTTGCAGCAAGACATCCTCTGGGACTACCCCTGACCCTTTGGGATGATTGGGGATCATTGGTTAGGTGTGGCTAAGAAGAAGGGTTCGCCGAGAGGTTGATCTCCTCTTTGGGGTTTTCCTCATCCTCGGAGAGGTCACCTCCTCGGACAAGGTGGTTAGAGAGAATATTCCCCATGTGCCTTGCACATGGGCTCCATCCTACATCATGAGGTGCCTATAAATAGCACCCACCCATAGCTTTACAAGGGATGGATTTTGGAGATTTTTAACTCTTGGGAAAGAACTAATTTCCCTTCTCCATTATCAACCTTGAGAGTGAAAGTGGGAGATCAATGGGAGAGCCTTGCCATTATTCTATTCTCTAGCCATTTTGCCTTCTTCTTCACCCAATCTCTTATCTCCATCATCTCCTTTGTTGTTGTGTTCCTAAGTTGAGATTATTGAAGAATCTAAGCCTCTCATCATATTCTAGAGAATTCGAAGTTGTTCTTCAAGGATCTTCGAAGATCTTCGAATTTTTTAACTCCTTTCCTGAACCCTCTCTTACATTTTTGGGATCTTCGAAGATCTTCGAATTTTCCAACTCCTTTCTTGAACCCTCTCTTACATTTTTGGTGACTCTGCTGGGGAGGCGGATTGGTTAATGGTCTCAACGAGATCTGGAATCCACACAACTCCAACAAGGATGGCGGGAGAAGATGAAGTTCACCAACAAGGATCCTCTAATGGTGGTGATGACAGAACCATGGCTCCAGATCAACCACTTTTGCTTGAAGCCATTAAAGGACTTCAAAATACTCAGCAAGAGATTCTTACCACTCTTTAGAATCTCACTGACACCATGTTGGTGATGAGTTCTAACTTTGCACCGGCGCCAGCCGGAAATCAAACTGGTGGTGGAGTTATTCCCGCCGGAGCGCAAAATCAAATCCAAGGAGAAGTAGGCCCCAATTAGCCTATGGCTCATGGCAACACGGCCACAGTAACACATGCTCAAACCACAGTAGGCGGCAGCAGTTTGCCCATGCCCGGGCTCCATGGCGTGCCAAGCCAAGATCCAATGGTGACTAGGGGAGTTTCTGGTGTAATGAATGGCGCTCCGGCGACTGTTGGTGTCCAGGAAAACATAAGGAGCATGATGGCGCAAAAGGGAGCTCTGTCCGTACCTAATCTTGTTACGCCACCACTAAATGTTACCGAAGCACCAAGCGGCCCTCCTTTGGTGCTGACAACAAATCTACAAGCACAACCCGGTATAGCGGCGCCATGCGGTGGACTCTACGGGCCTCAATTCAATATCCCATCACCAACTGGCTTGTCTATAGGCGCTGATGGCCAGTATCGTCAAATGTCCTCACCAATGATGAATTCGCAGCACCAGAATGGCCAAGTCGCCCCTAGCTCAGTCTTCGGGTCCATAAGCAAAGTCTCCGGAATACCACCATCAAACTCTCTCCCTCAGCAGTTTCTCACTCTCGCCGATGTGCAGGCCATGTTCGATCTCGAACGGGGCAAGAGGACCTTACCCTCTTTGCCTGATCCAGACGTCAAGTCGCCTTACCCTATTGAGATGCTGAGCTATCCATACCCTGAGGGGTATACAGTGCCGAAGTTCATCAAGTTCGACGGCAAACAAGGAAATGCCCGAGAACATGTTGTGCGATTCATCGAGACTCTGGGTATTCATGGTTCAAACCACGCCCTCTGACTGAGAGAATTCTCTAAGTCCCTCACCGACCGAGCATATAGTTGGTATGTGTAACACGTCCGCGAGGGACCACGCTACAGTTCGGACTCAATTTGTGTCACGGTGCTTAATTTGGACCAAAGAGTCCAAATCCGGCAAATCGTTTTTGAGAAAAGAGATTTTTAGAAAAAGAAGTGCCAAACATGGACTGCTTTGCCAGATACAGAGTCGCCACCTAAATATTTTTTTTTAAAGGGGGAATTTAGGAAACCCTGACTCATTTGCCTAAGGCCACGTGTCCGTCATTACCAAAGTTGCCTCGGCTCGGGAACTTGGATACGATTGGGGAAGGTCAGCTATGAGCACCCCCTCTCGCCCGATCCAAAGATCGGCCTCTACTAACCATGATATCCAATTTTGAAAACGTTATGTGTTCTTATTCCGGTTAATTAGTTAGAATTACTATATGATGCGCATAGCAAAACAAGTATAGACTAGATCGCCTAATTTGGAACAAAGCATCGCATATCCGTTTGTTAGGAAAATGTTTTGAAATTTGCTACTCGCGAATAGGCTAAAACATGGATTTTGATGAGTTGTTCCAACTCAAGCAATCCAACCTTCACCCACAGGCATAGCTAGCCTCATGGTAATCATGCAATTATGGCGACACTCACACGCATGCGGTATGCTAAAGCAAAAGGACTTACAGAGTACTCCAAGCCAAAACAGAAACTAGTTAGTAATCATATGCACGATCCTAGTTCATGTTAAGATCGCTAATGCAACACATGTAAAATGCAACTAAGATAGGCTCGGCTAATCTACAATGACATGTGAAATGCTACAACTAACACGTATTCAATTTGGAATTGAAATACCAATACAGTTAGAATGATGCGCCGAGCCCGGTGCATGCAAGACAAATGTATGAATGCACGCATGCATAGCATAAGGTATGCTAATTTAAATATGCCCTAGTCTAACCATCATAAGCAGGTAAATAAAAGGGAGAAAGAAGTGGGGGTTGGAAGACATGCACACACGCACCCACACTTATTACACAATTGCCCTCACTCAGAGGTCCAAATAAATATTACAGCCCGGAATAAATAATACTAAATTAATTATTACTAAATTTCTAATCTAATTAACAAATTAAATGCAACGAGAAGATGGCCGCAGCCCCCGCCTCGGGATGCATGAATGATGCATGCTCAGATTTATCTTACCCCGAAAGCCCGTACCATACTACTGCTGCCTCTGTTTACACTGCCCTGCTTCTCTGAAAACTGCCAAAATCCTGGGACAGGTTCCCCGAACCCTGTAGGACACCATCGGTAGAAGGGAATACCCACCGGCCATGGAACTTATCCATCGGCTGGGGTTTCATATTATCGGCCACAAATCCATGGCCGGTCGGCACTCTACAGTGCCGGTCGGCAAAAACTCCCTGCAGAAACTGGTTTTTGACAGCAACAAGGTGTAGACACCCCATTTTTGACAGCCCATAAGACTTGGGCGTTACTGATGGTTTACTTGGTGATAAAAGGTATGCAGGGCAAAGATCCAGTTTCTTCGGCAAGGAGAGAGACAAGTCTCAAATTCACACCCTGTTTTGGACCAAAGCTATTTTGGATGGTTTTTAGACCTTAAAACCCTCTCTTTCAAAACTTTTTTGAAATAAAGTTTCTGCGATGTTCCGAGGCTCGTATTTTGTCAAACGTTGCGCTTTTCGGTAAACCGAGCAGGGACGAAGTGGAAACGAATGAAAGAGAGATGAAATCTTTGAAAAATATTTCAAAACACCTTGCTTAGGGGTTTGAAGTTGAAGAAAGGACGGGAAGAGAGAAGAAACCAAGTTGGAGGAGAAGACAGGCATGAATCTGGGTAGAAGGGAGTCGAGCAGTCCTCGCTGAATCGGGCTTATTAATCTGCATACTTGGATTTTATCTATGGGGACACCACCATCGGAGAGCTCACTTCCGGGGCTTCATTTTTCACTCAAGAATCTCTTGAAGCCAAGTCCGGGTGGGGGAGATATGATCAGTTGAAGTTGGGCATCATCCCGGTTGGATCGAATCTGCGCGGCTTCCCCAAAAAGGGCATAACTTTCTGCACAGGAGGAATTTTAATGCAAGGTTTGCGCCATTAGAAAGCTAACTTCCGGGGTTTCAATCTAGACAAACCGGCCGCTTTTTGACCTTGAAAGCATCTGTCGGCAATCTATTTATCCGACCGGCAATTTATTGTGCCGACCGGCCATTTATTTTAGCTGACCGACCATTTTTGCTGGCCGATGACCTTCCGGAGTGTTCTACAGATTGAATGGATGCCAGCTGTGCCAGCTGGAATGCACAGACTCTGCTCCCCATGCACGTGTGTGGCTGTTTTGCACCCTTTACACCCCTTTTGACCCTCTTTTTTGCACCCTTTGCTCAAAGCTTCTTGAGGAAGCTTTGACGCCTTGTCTTGGCTTCCTCAAGAAGCTTGCACCTTTGCATTGGCTTCTCTTAGAAGCTTGGTTCCTTTGACCCTCTTGTATAGCTTCTTTGAGAAGCTTTATGCCATTTCCTTGCTCTATAAAAGAAACCCATCCTCCTCCATTGTTTTGGTTCAGCAAAAACCAGACCTAGGGCATATATATCTGATATATATACACCCTCTCTCTATATATCTCCCTCTCTCTCATCCTTTGTGTGTGTTTAAGAGCCTTAAAGTGTGTTTTGACCATAGTATTGCACCAACACACACACCATTACACCACACTTTGACTTGAGAGGCCTTGAGGGTTTGTTCTTGGAGTTTTAAGCTAGTTTTGATCACAAGAAGAGGTCTGACCTTGCTGTTCATCAAAGGTTCTTCAAGGGTAACTTCTTTGCTTTAGTTTCTCCAATTTTGCACACACTTTTAGCCTGTCTTGGTTTCTGTTTTGAGCTTAGTGTATAACTGAAAAAAGTCTTGTTTTTAGCTCATTTTCAAGTTTGTTTAAGAACACTTTTGCGTTTGGGGTTGTCTACCCCCTCTTAGGCCTTGTTTGGCCTCATTTTTGTGCATTTTTAGTGAGCTCCGGGACCACCTTGTTTGGGCCTCCTCACCACTGAAATCTTGAGGGATTTCAGTGGTGAGGATGTTTGAGGTCCTAAGAAGGAAGGGCCATCCCTCTCCTTGTTGTCTGTGTTTGATGCCCTTTTTTGGCCTTACAAAGGGCCTAAATATTGCACACTTCTAGC